>CAKNXH010057623.1:0-58413 GCA_932178445.1 Andricus quercusramuli | reverse complement strand
ATTTTGTATGAGACTTTCTGAAATATTTATAAATTTCTTATTATTTTAGAATTTTTTCATAACTTGTACACATTTAATAAAATCAATCAAACTTTTCATAAAATTGTTCTACAATATTTTGAAATAGAAAAAAATTGCTTACAAAATCATTGAGAGTATGTTTTGATAATTGTGTTAATTATCAATTTTCTTAAGAATTAAATAAACACTTTTCAGTATTATGAAATATTACGTACTTTTAAGAAGTTCATTTTTCAAAAACTTCTCAAAATATCTTAAAGTTATTTACAAATTAAATTGTTTTTAAATGAAAGAATTAAAATTGTAACGTTCGAATTGTAGATATTTTGATTTTGTAATTATTTGGAGATCATGTGAAATTCATAAAAATGTTTTGAATTAAATTTCAAAATGTTCCAAAATCTACGTTATGTTTGAGACTTTCTGAAATATTTATAAATTTTTTATTATTTTAGAATTTTTTCGTAACTTGTACACATTTAATAAAATCAAACAAACTTTTCATAAAATGTTGTTGTTCGATGGAAATTAGAAAAGTTATATACTTTTCAAAATTTTGAAAACTTTCAAAAAGTAGAAAAATAAATTTTGTGGTAGATTAAAAAATTTTAATCAGAATTTTCACAGATTTTCACATGGTTTTACTTTTCAAAAGCAATCGTCTGTATTAGCGCGAAGAGCGAGTATTGCAATAAGAATGTAATCGTCAAGGCCGTAGGTGCTTTGAGAACCCTCTTCATAGTACCAGATCGAGGTACAGAAATAAATATAATGTACATTAGATATAATAGTGTTGAACATAATGTAGAAAAGTTCACATTGTGGACAAAATCGAGTGCGAAGCACGAGATACGTGATAAGAATGTGTTCGTTAAAGCCGAAGGAGCTTCAACAAAAGAGAATTCACAACCATGAAAATACAGTTGTTCACGCTCTGACCTTTAGTTTCAGAAGTTCTGTGCAGAAATGTGAAATTTAGAGTTGAATATTTTTAACACTAGACTGCTTTTATAAAGTATTGAAGAGTATAGGTCTAGAAACTTTTGCATAGTAGTGTATTACATTCTCTTGTAAACTATCCAATGTAGGTATATTCTATTTCTGTAAAATTAAAAACTATCACTTATATCCCGAAAGAATAATTTTCCACGATTTTAAGAAAAATATAATTCTTAAACAAATAACAATTGTTAGAATAATTAAAAATTATTCACAAAATACTTGGGAACTCGTCCCTTGACAATTAAAAATACTACTTGTTAAAAAAATCTAAGTTTTTGAGTTTTTGAGTCACTTTCCAAGCACAATAACAATGACTTGAAAGGGGGGTTGGGAGACAAAATTAAAACTTACTGGGTGGAAACAAGTGGAAACAAGTAGCTCTTTTTTCCATTTTTTTGAAAATCAAGCTTTCCCCATTTAAAACCCCATGTTAATTGCAAAGGCTCGGAGGTACGGGTTAACTTTGCCAAAACAAGAAAACAAGAAAAATGTTGAGTTCGACTCTTAACAATAGAACAATAATAAAATTGATTTTATAAGACGATTATGAATCTGTTCATAATTAAATGAATTATAGATTTTTAGGTTAAAAATTGAACTTTTTTAATTCGAAAGCCTTAGTAATGAATGAAATGTTTGCATCCGATTGAAACTTCAAAATCTTTTTTCAATTTTCAAAAACATTGTGATTGATATATTCATGATTAAATGCTTTTATTCAATTTCAAATCCTACTCAAATATTATTGCATTCTAAAATACTCCATTTTTTAAGCATTCAGTTTCAAAATGTTTAATTTAAAAAGTTTTGTTTCAATATTTAACAATATTTGACTGTTTATTTAAAATAAGAAATTATCAATCAAACATTCAAAAATAAACTAAATAAAATTGAATTATTTAAAATAAAATAAACCTCGAATCGTTCGAATTTCAGGGTGCTGAATGTAAACTTTAAAATTAGGATTGTTTCATTTTTTTAAATTTTTAATTTGTAAATGACATTTTTCAACTCTGGACACGCTTTGAGGTTCGCTATATCTGTTATAATGAATTTAAAATAAGAAAGTAAAAATGAAATATTAAAAAATGAACAAATTGAAATTGAATTATTTAAAATAAAATAAGCCTCGAATCATTAAAATTTCAGAGTGCTGAATGCAAACTTAAAAATTTTCATTTTTTAAAATTTATAAGTGACATTTTTGAATTTGAATGTTTCAATAACAATGTAAAATCCTTTCATTGTAGTGTTTCAACCTAAAATTGTTTAGAAATTATATAATTTTGAACATTTAATAAATTTATTGATTCATTCTTCAAACTATTTTATTTCCTTAACACGCATTCTCTCCTTTGCCTGCTTAGTCAAGGTTTTGTTTATAAAATACCGATGCGGACCGATATCAGTTCTCTGAATGAACACATTGTGTCGCAATTATGTTACGCATCTACATTTAGAATTAGGCGAATTATATTTCATGACGAAGAATATTGAAAATTGAAATTTTATTATGAAAAATTCATTATTATGACACTTATCATTATTATTATACATCTAAGTACTCAAAACTTATAAGAAAAATATTTAAAATTGTTTCTTTTTTTCAAATTAGAAACAGAATATTTTCCTCTTGTTTGTAAATAATCTACAATTGTTTAAACAATTATTATTCGTTTGAGGGAGAGAGAAAGCGAGAGAGAGAAGGAGTGAGAGAGAAGCATGCCTTCGTTCTGTGACATGAGACACAGCGCGTGTGACACAGGCCTGCGTTACACTTTCTAGTCGTGGTTTCATTTGAATCAGGCGCGACTCCCCATATCGAGGTCTAAGATGTTTACACATCAAAATTGTTTATTAATTTACGAGTTCTTTATATGTTTACCACTCGAATAAAGTGATACACTGTTGGATTTGTTTAACCCATTAACGACGAAGAACTCCGATTTTTTAATTAATTTTCAAGCCTCATTATTAAAATTAAGGAGTGGGAATTTTATAACTAAAACGCGGTTCCCTACTATTTTCGGGTATGCTCCTTATACGTAAAAACATATTAAAATTTTGAGAACATTTTTTTTCACACTTTCTTCAACCATCGGTGCACAAAAATCGTGTGGTTTGACAGTATACTTTTGTTTGTCATCATAAAAGTCGTTATCATTATCAAAATTGTGATTTTTCACTTTGGGGCCGCTGAATCTGAATCTAGTGTCAGGTTTTCGAAATTCAAGACAGCGGATCCAATATGGAGGCCAAAATTTTGAAAAATGTTTGGAACTTGATGAAATTGTCCGTACATAGGTTTCTGGGGTCGTTGAATCCGGATCTAGTGTCAAATTTTCGAAATTCAAGATCGCGGATCCAATATGGGAACCAAAATTTTTAAAAAAATTGAAACTGGATTAAATTGCCCGAACACAGGATTTTGGGGTCGCTGAATCCGAATCTAGTTTCAGATTTTTGAATTCAAGATGGCGGATCCAACATGACGGCCAAAATTTTGAAAAATGTTTAGAACTGGATGAAACTGTCCGTACATAGGTTTTTGGGGGTACTGAATCCGAACATAGTCAGGGTGTCTAGTGATCAAGCAATTTGAAATTCCCGGAATTTTCCCGGTTTTTTCCCGGTCAAATATTTTTCCCCCGACCAAATTTTAGATGTCTTTTTGTGATTTCTAAACGTCAACGTATACATAGATATAGGAATTTTAACATAATATACAACAAAGATCTGCCCGCTGCGCGAGCACACGCTAGTCGCGCGCTACGTGCGCGGCACCGTGATCTGGGCGCGCCTACGGTGCGCACCTGTTGGATCTCGCGCTTCGTGCGCGATCATTGTACATACCCCAAATTTTTGCATAACACTTTTGAAATTATAGGTCAAACCATCAAAAACTGGAATTCAATAATTGTGAATTCTCTTTTGTTAAAGCTCCTTCGACTTTAACAAACACATTCTTATCACGAGTCTCGTGAGAAAGAAGGTTAAAAGCAAGTTTTCAGATCTATATTGAAAACAATTTTGTTATCAAACATTTTATTGTACCTTGTATTTTTTTGTCAACAAATTTAATTTGTTTATTTGTAATTTTATTTTTCACGATCAAACAAAAACTACCCGTCTTTTCAAAAAATGATTAATAACAAATTTGTAGCTCTTTTTTGGGTGAACAACTTTTGTCTCTTTATTTCTTTCGTGGCTTTTGTCGTTTTTCGTGAGGATAAATTGTTCGAATTTCCGAGTACTACGAATAGCCGTACATAGAATTTTCAAATCTTGAAAAAAATCGTCTCAAAAATTTTGAAAATGCTATAACTTTTTGAAGTTTTATCCAAAATAGCTGATTAAAGAACTTGTCCTTTTCTTTTAGGTCACAAAAAGTGTTTCAAAGCTCAATCCAATCTGATCATTTTTTCGACAGTTATCGTGCCTACAGGCAGACTACACACTACATAACTACAAATAGACAGCTTCTTCAATGTGTTTTTTTTTTACTCAGGGTGTCTCAAAACGTGAACTTAATGAAAAACGACTAAGTTAAATTTCACATAAAACCAATACCTTCTCAAAAGAATGAGAATGTAATTTTTTTTTATTTGGTGATGTAATTTTTCATTTCTCCGGCGGGGGGGGGGGTCAAACTTTGAATTTTCGACTTTTCAAGAAAACTCAAAAAGTTGTTACGATAACCTTGCAGGTACATAGAATTTTCAACTCTTAAAAAAATGGTCTTAATAATTTGGAAAAAGCTCTAACTTTTTGAATTTTGATCCAAAAAAGCTGGCTAACGAACTAGTCTTTTTCTTTCAGGTCTTAAAAAAGTTTGCCAAAGTTCAATCCAATCTGATATTTTTTGGAAAGTTATCGTGCCTAAAGACTGCAGACAGACTACAGAATACAGAGAGACTACAGATTACAAATTACAGATTACAGGCAGACACCTTCGTAAAAAATTTTTTTTTCTGACTTAGTGGGTCTCAAAACGTGGAGATTTGATTATAACTGACTGAGTCAAATTTTACATGAAACCAATACATTCTCAATAGGATGAGAATATGAAAAATTACATAAATCGGTACTTTGGATAAGCATAGGAAGGAACCTTCCGACTGTAGATAAAGTGAAAATGGAATAAAAAGAAGATAAAGTAGAAAAAGTCGATTCTTCGATCAAATACAAAAAATTCCCGGTCCTAAATAAAATTCCCGGGTTTTTCCCGGTTCAATAAAATTCCTGGGTTTTTCCCCGGTTTCCCGGTCCGCTAGACACCCTAATAGTGTCATATTTTCGAAATTCACGATGAAGGATCCAATACAGTGGCCAAAATTAGGAAAAATGTTTATTTGTAGCCATATTGGATCCGCCATCTTGAATTTCGAAACTATGACAATAGATTCGAATTCAGCGACCCCAAAAACCTATGTACGGACAATTTTATCAATATTCCTTAGAATCTGAATGAAGCGTCCACACACCTATATTTTTTCAAAATTTTCAAGTGAAAAATCACCATTTTGAAAATGATAACGACTTTTATCATGAGAACCAAAAGTATACTGTCATACCACACGATTTTTGTGCACCGATTGTTTAAGAAAGTGTGAAGTTTTCTTGCGATTTCAATGTGAAAAAAAAATCATGAAAATCATTTTCTCTCAAAATTTTCATATTTTTTTGTATAAAAGCCGCCATATTTAATTTTCTGGATGAAATATTTCAATTTTGAGCTCAGGTTCTGAAAGAGCATACCCGAAAATAGTAGGGAACAGTGATTTCGTTTAAAAATTCCCACTCCTTAATTTTAATAATGAGGCTTGAAAATGAATACAAAAATCGGAGTTCTTCGTCGTTAATGGGTTAAATAAATTATAGCAATTAAACAGAATTGAAATACAATATTTGTGATTTCTAAGTCTGTCTTCATTAGTTCTGATTAACAATTACTTATTTTCAAAGGTTAGTTCAGAGACCATAAATCATATCGATTAGTCAACGGCTGCTCCGGGTCACTACGCTCCGATTTTGCATTGGGAACCGCTCAGGTCGAATATGCCACCTGGTGATGAAATTTCGAAGTTGCCACGACGGGATACTTTCTACTAGTAAACACGTTAGATATACCCTGATAAGACATATATTTAAAAATAATCAGATTTTGTGCATTATTTCGCGTAATTCTAGTGTTTTTCAAAATGCATATTGAAAGTGGAATGCGTTTTGAATCAAGAGCTACTAAAAGTAAGGCCAATGAATCGTGCAACAAAATGTGAGAAAATATTTACGACTAATTGAGCGACTATATGAACACGAGTCAACTGAATTTAAGAAATGACAAATTCTTGTGTGCAAACGAAGTTTATTCTAGACTGAGGTAATTACAAATAATTTTCGTGCAAATGTTTGAATAAAATAACAAGAATTCTGATTATGCCTTATAATTAATATTCTCGTAAACACACATGATGAATCATATCGTTAAATAAGCTAGTTTTAATTGTCCTAAAAGATCTACGACAAAGGCTTCGTCAAAATCGTTCTCTATAACATGTGAGATATTATTAAAGGAAGCATACAATATAAAATAAGTTTTCTACAAGTTTAAAATTGCCATACCTAACTGAACTTGGGCATAGTACGAGTGTTTTTTTTTCAATTTATAACTGTCACTTGCAATCTTGCCCTTCCATAACGTCAAGCATGCTCTGTGTTTTTCCCGCGAATGAACACTTAATTTCTATTAATTTAACCGGTTTATTATCTGAAAAGATTACGCCATCTGGAGAATACCCTACACGGAAAAGGGAATGGGTCGACTGGCTCCCGCGCGATGAGAGCTCTTCGCGTTTCGACACATGGCCGGTTAATCTCTTGATTCGGGAGGGCGGCGAGACTTGCAAAGGAGATCTACGCGCCAACGGCCAAGTCACAAAACTTGCCTGGTCCGTGGTTAGTTTTCTGCCACGTTTAGAGCCGAAGCACGACGAGCGGATCCCTCCAGTCCGTGCCGTGCCACCCACCACTGAACCCACTATGCGCGCTCAGCCAATGAGCCCGGGAGTGTTCAAGCGGTTCGAACTCTTCCTGTTCACGTTACAGTACACTGTACAGCACAACAGGCATTACACTGTCTGCAAGTATCAACGAAAATGTTAAACGCCCTGCCACACAAAGTTACTAACACTTATACCAAGTTATTTAGAGATTTATATTTTTGCTTTCTCATTAGGTAAAATTGCAATTCTTATTTAATCCTAATGCCTTATTAGGGTGAATTTGATTCTTTGAAGGGTTATCTACAAGGAGGATTATTTCTCAGTGCTTCGAATGAAGCTTCATCACAAGCAACCAAGAAAATCAAAGAAGCCTTCGAAATTCTAAAACTTGGCCAAGTAAACTCATCAGAAGAGTCACAACTGTCTATACCTAGTTTTCCTGAAGTCCCTAAACTACCGACCCACAAGAATATAGGGCAACAACGCTTCTATTCGACAAAAAAGAAACAAAAACCACGTGATCGCAGTCTGTCAAAACCAACTGACATGCAGAAGCTCTCGATTCAAGCAGCTATGAATTCAGTAGGTTTGACTTGCGAAGTTATTCACACTGATTGTGATCATGAGTATGCTGAATAAACATATTATATATAATCATGTATATTAATTATTTAATATATTATTTTAATTTCAATTCATAATGAATGAATGATTAAATTAATTTATAGTGAGCTTGAATTTGATGCACGTGGGTGACTTGTAAACTTAATTTTTATTAACAAAAAATAATTATTTATTAACAAATTATTATTCTTTTGTAAAGTTAAATTCAGCATTAAAATTACATGCTTTCAGCGACAAGGTGATGGTTGATAATGAAAATTTGTCATCCGATATTATTAGTTTATTATATAAACAAGTCATACAAACAAATCCATAGTGTCGGCATTTATAATGAAAAATAAATCTTTTTTCATTTCACTAAAATTATTTTGCCATGAATGCTTAAGGAGAAAAAAGATTACGGATCTCGATGTTGCTACGTCAAAACTTTTTTAAATATCTTTTAAATATCTTTGTCTTTTTTAAATATTAGTTATAAAAACTGATTCAGGTAATATCATCACTGATTGGTTTCGTAAAAATACTTATTCTGGTAGATACTTAAATTTTCTTTCAAACCATCCAATATAACATAAAATTTCGATAGTAAAAAATCTTATTGATACAGCTTTAAAATTATCAGATAAATCATTTAACAGTTCAAATATTGAATTTATTTTTAAAAAACTTTATATTTTAATAATTACCCAACAGAATTTGTTCAAATACATGTTAACAATAAAATTAAAACAATTACAGATTCTTTATTCAACCAAAATAATGTAAATATAGTTAGAAATTCAAATTTTAAACCAATAATATCAATTTCTTATCATGGAAAGTTATCTTTTGAAATTAAAAGAATTTTAAATTATTTTAATATTACAGCAAATTTTAGAATTGACTCTAAACTTGATAAATTCATAAAATTAGCAAAAGATTTATTAGATAATTTGCAACTCACTGATGTAGTATATAAAATTCAATGTTTGAATTGTGAAAAATTTTATGTGGGTCGAACTAGTAGATTACTTGCTACAAGAATACAAGAACATCATGATAATTTTAGACAAAATCCTAAAAACCATAAATTCATAGCAAAACATCAGGTTGAAACAGGACATTTGATTGATTGGGATAATGTTATAGTTTTACATCATGAACCTAATGAATTTAAAAGAATGAATTTAAAAGATTAATAGAAATGTTTTTTATAAAGAAAAACAACAATAATTGTTTGAATATAATTTCAGATCTTAATAATTATAGTCCAATATATAATATAATTTTGGATTCTCTAATTTAATTTTTAAAAATTGAATTTTTTTCAAAATTCTAAATTCATGAATTTTTTTAATTAATCAGTAATAGTAATATTTTAAATTTTAAAACAATGTATAAGTTTGTTAATAATGTTTGATTGTACAACTCTTTCAATTTTAATATAGTAATTAGATTTATATAGAAAAACTATAGTACCTTACGATATTAATTGATCATACGTCATTGCCAATTCTATCTTTGTTAAGATTTCTCTTCCTCTCTTTCTCAGTTTTCTCTACGAAAAAATGGAGCAGAAAAGTCGTGAAGTCTTTGATTTTACGACTACATTAACTAAACTATTAATTTGTTCGAAAGTATGAATTTGAAGAATTTAAGAAATTTTAAAGTTTTTTAAGGAAGTTAACAAAATTTCAAGAAAAAAAATGAAGTTCTTCAAGGTAAATTTTTTCAATCACAATTTCTAACCACAAAAAAGAACATTTTTCTATTTAAATGATATTAATTAAAACTAATATTACTTCATATATTTATAGTGATGAAGATGAGGAAAAGGAATCTAAAATGATAACTAAGATGTTTGACGAACTTTGGAATTTAACTTAAATTATGTCGTGATGAGGAAAACAACCGTTTTCGAAACGTTGACAGCTGAAATGAATAAGATTTTTAACAACTAATATACTTTCTTTGGTCTGAAGTATGTCAATTTACCATCTATATATGGGTAATTGTCAAATTGAAGGCAAACTTGAAGACCCAATAATATAACATTAACTTAGAAGCTCGTGCCGATTTTTTTTTAAATTTTAATAAACACTTATTATCATCCTCTGCAGAATGGGCAGTTCCTTTTTTTCATTTCTGTTCCTATTTACTTTAATTTAATATAAGAACACCCGAAACGTCATTACCGTACGGCGTCCCAACCTCACTTTGCACAAGGATAAACTGATTTTCTCCGTTTTTTTAGACAGTAACCTGAAAAACGCTTAACGTATCAAGTTTGTAAACTTCACATGAACATAAATTTAATGTATGCACATTTTTTTAATTCAAATAAATAATATTTTAAAAGCCTTGATGTCTGTCCCTCAATTTTTTCCATTTCAGAAGTCATTACCGTACGTCTGTTTTTCTAGTAAAATATTGTAGTTACAGTTGAGTAATAAATACAAAAATATTAGGCGTATTGTTTAATACAAGTTTTTATAAAATTGAGCTTAAAATATCAACTCTCTTTTCTGTGAATCCGATATTAAAACTGAAAAGTGCATCTTGACAACAAAAACGTCATTACCGTACGTGCGTTAAAAAGCATTTTCGGAGTGAAAAAAATTTATGAAAACAATTCCGTTACTTGCTTGGTGGTGTTTTCTTTCATAAGTAGGTGACTTTTGATAATTAAAATTTGTTATTTTTTTATAAACAATAAAAAAGGTTAAACTTCAACATTTTTCTCGCATCATTACCGTACGGTACAATTGAACAGCGTACGACTGATTATATGCGCGTGCCCATGGATTCATTATTATTTCTTATTTTCATAACTGCCCCTTTTGGATTTAAAATAGTTACATGTGACAAGATCAATTTCCGTTATGAAATATTTAATTCCTAATAATAATATGATTGCCACGGTAGGTGCTGAAATTTGCCTACAATTTGACAATTACCCATATACATATTATTTTTATAAATTTATATTATACAGACAAACAACATCGCTCGAACACCATCATTAATCTAAACTATTTTTAAGAGTTTGAACAGAATTTTTATATAAACCGAAAGGTATGTTTAAATAAAGATATATATATATATATACTCTCGTTGTATTTATTTTTTTTTGCATATATAATGTAAAATAAATTCTCCAAAATTGAAACGAACCAAACAGATTTGTAGATAATCCTTCAAGGAATATGATTCACCCTAATAAGGCATTAGGATTAAATAAGAATTGCAAATTTACATAATGAGAAAGCAAAAATATAAATCTCTGAATAACTTGATATTAGTGTTAGCTACCTTGTGTGAGAGGGCATTTAACATTTTCGTTGATACTTCAGACAGTGTAATGCCTGTTGTGCTATACAGTAGGGCGTATCGAAAAAAATAAAGTTGTTTGCGCGAAGTTCTAATAGCAATGAAAACTTTCTTTTGGGAGTCAAAAACACTCCCCCAAAGTTTCATAAAAAAAAAATTCCTTCTGTCTCCGCATCGTAGATATAGCTAAAAATCACAAAAAACGAAGCACGTCTTGAAATTTGAACAGATTTTTTTTTTGAGATTTAAATTATCAATAAAAATAGTCCAAAGCAATTCAATTTATACCTGTATAGCGATAATTCCATTAAAATATTTTTTATCCTCCCTAATTGACTTTGAAGTTTCAAAAAATCGAAAAAAGTCGAATTTTTCGCTATTTTTTTAGACTCATGGTAAATTTCTCGGCTATTTGACCATATAATGTGTGATATAAGTTAATCAGAATTTATTTGCGATATGTTGCAACAATAATATATAAGGAATGTTGACATTAAAATCATTTTCATTGACTTTGAATTACAAGAAAATATTTAAAAGTGATATATTGCTCTTTATTTGACAATCAAATTAATTTTCGGTATATAAATTATCAGAAAAAATAGTTCGAAGCAAGTGGATTTGTACTTACAAAATTTGTACTTACAAGGTTGTTATGCATGGTTCCCCACTTGGGCCCATTAGAATCCAAGGTCTTCGTTTCAGGCATCATTCACTCCACTCACATTCTTTTTATAAACTATTTGTCGCCACACTTTTCTGTCCTGGCATACTTCTCTACCTTCCTTCACGTCCATGCATTTTTTCATGCAAGCTCTTGTGTTTCTATGGCTTTTTATGTCTCTTCGGACTAGTGTCTCATTCACAGATTCTAACCATTCTTTCGGCGGCCTACCTCTGGGCATTCTGCCATTTACTTTACCTTTATACACTTGCTTTGTCAGTCGTTCATCTTTCATTCTTTCAAGATGTCCGAACCACCTTAGCTGATTTCTTTCCCATATGTCAACTAGTGTGTCTCCGGTACCACATTCTTTGAGGATTGTCTCGTTTCGGACTTTGTCCATCAGTGTTTTCCCGCATATTATGCGCAGAGGTTTCATGCCGATCGCGTTGATTTTACTCCTGTCCTTTTCTTGACAGGTCCATGTCTCGCTACCGTATAGGACAGTCGGTACGAATACAGAATTATGTATGGCCATTTTAGCTTTCTTTATATGTTTTTATTTGTGAGGATGTACCCTGCTCTACAGATAACCTGCTTACCCTTATTTATGCGCCTATCTAACTCCCCATCTATTTTTCCGTCGTTAGTGAATAGACTACCTAGATATACGTACTTGTCAACTTGTTCTAATCTCTCATCATTTAGGACAATGTTGCATATTGTTTTCTCACTTTTACCCTCAAAGACCATGATTTTCGTTTTATTCACGTTAATTTTGAGGCCCATGTTCTTCATGCTTGTATTATGTTTATTCAACATTCTTTGCAAGTCCTCGACTGATTCTGCTATAACAATTTTGTCATCTGCGAAAGCTAATCCACGTACCTTGACGGTTTCGAGATCTACACCTTCTTCGTCGAAGAGGGCAGTTCTTAGACACTTATCCATGAATATGATAAATAGCCACGAGGACATAACGCATCCTTGCTTCACGCCTTGCATAATATCGAACCAGTCACTCAGTTTTCCATTTACCCTTACACTCGCTTTACTACCTGTATATATTGTTTTTATTGCTTGTAGAAGCCCTCCATTTACTCCATACTCTTTAACCTTCAGTCCCACCACCTGTTTTTTCGATCAATTGGACCCTCGCACTTTTTGATCACGTACCATTTTATACCAATACGTCCGATTGAATTGAAAAAATTCTCAGATATACTATAACTAATGTAAAATGCATTGGTATATTCAAAAAATAATTTTATAATGAATTGCATATAAAAAAAATTCCCGAAACAAATTTTGAAAAAAAAATTTTACTGAAAAATTCATAACTTTTTTAATTTTCATAATATTAAGCTGAAAATTCAGGTGTACGTTATATACACAACCAAAGTTGTTGTATGGGTCAATTTGACCCAGAAGTGGGACCGAGGGTTAAGGACTTCCCATAGTTTACTTCTGTTTACCGTGTCGAATGCTTTTTCTATGTCAATAAATGAACAGAAAACTTTCTTTCCTACTCTCAAGCTTTTTTCTGTGAACTGTCTTAGGCTAAATATCTGATCTGCACATGACCCACCTGGCATAAATCCACTTTGGACTTCCCATATCTTCTCTTCTGTAATTTCCATTACCCTACGGATAAGTATTTTTGAGTATATTTTACTTACGGTACTTAGTAGGCTGATACCTCTGTAATTACTGCAGTTGCTTTTATCTTCCTTTCTTTTATATATTGGTACAATAACCGCCTTTCTCCAATCGGCTGGGACTTCTCCTGTCTCGAAACATAAATTTATCAATTCGCACAACCTGTGAGGTATGTACTCGCTACCGTATTTAAGCATTTCAGCGGTAATACTGTCTATACCAGCAGCCTTACCGTTTTTCAAGTTCTTGCTTATATCTCTGACCTCAGTGACACAGACTTTTTCAATTGGGTTTTCTAATGCATTATGTTCTATGTCGTAGTTTTGTTGCCCTATATCTTCACCCCCTAATAGTTCTTTAAAAGAGTCTTTTAAAGCGTCTAATATCCCGTCTATATCATTCGCATTTGTTTCGTTTGTTTGGTTCTCTTTCTTCTCCATCCCCGCCCTAAGTTCATCTTGGAGACTAAAAGGTAATGATCAGTATTGCATTCGGCCCCCCTCATGACTCTTGTATCTGTAACTAGTTCTCTTAGCCTTTCATCTATTTACTTGTAATAAATAGGCCCTTCTCTAAGCATAAGCTAACTACTTTTTCCCCGTTATAATTTTTTCTTGTTGAGTCCCCAAAATTACCTAGCACCCCTCCTGTATCTGTATCCTGACGTTGGACGCCGACCCATCCGTTCATATCTCCTAACAAAATTATTATTTCACCTTGGTCGCAAGTACTTATTGTATCATTTAAAGTGTCCCAGAAGGCGTCCTTAACTTCCCTCGAATCGCTATCAACTGATGCATAGCACGCTATGATAAATAATCTTCTGATGATAATTTATATACCGAAAATTAATTTTATTGTCAAATAAAGAGCAATATATCACTTTTAAATATTTTCTTGTAATTCAAAGTCAATGAAAATTATTTTAATGTCAACATTCCTTATATATTATTGTTGCAACACATCGCAAATACATTCTGATTAACTTATATCACACATTATATGGTCAAATAGTCGAGAAATTTACCATGTATAAATCGACTTGCTTTGGACTACTTTTATTGATAATTTAAATCTCAAAAAAAATTAATTTTCTGTTCAAATTTCAAGAAGTGCTTCGTTTTTTGTGATTTTTAGCTATATCTACGATGCGGAGATAGAAGGAATTTTTTTTTATGAAACTTTTGGGGAGTAGTTTTGACTCCGAAAAGAAAGTTTTCATTGCTATTAGAACTTCGCGCAAACAACTTTATTTTTTTCGATACGCCCTACTATACATTATACAGTGTACTGTAACCATTTAAACATTTATAAATAAATCAACAAACGAAATGCTGTATAATTGGGCGCAATGTTATATCTGTTGTGATGTACAGTGTACTTTAACGTGAACAGGAAGAGTTCGAACCGCTTGAACACTCCCGGGCACATTGGCTGAGAACGCATAGTGGTTTCAGTGGTGGGGGGCACGGCACGGGACTGGAGGGATCCGCTCGTAAAGCACGTGGCAGAAAAATTGCCACAGAGCAGGTTAGTATTCTGCTATTGACTATGTGCAGGTGAACGGGTGGCGCCACGGTGGTGACTAATGGCATTACTTGAGCGCGAGAGTCGGCTGTGTCACTGTGCAATAAGTTGTGAAAAAGTGTGAAAATTGTTGAAAAAATAGTGAAAGTTTAAAATAGTTGATCGAAAATGGAAATGAGAGAAAAAAAGGTAAGTAGCAATGGCCTAAAAAATAAGTAATTGCATAATATTTGTCATAAATTGTGGTTCAAGTGTTTTAAAAAATGTGAATATTACAGATGGATTTGTGTTTAAGAACGGGTTTTGAGTCAGTCAATCATTCTATTAATTTTACAATGACGTTTATCGAAAAAGGGAAACAATTGGCTGAAACTAACGTAATTAAAGTAGAAGAATTGAAGTCCGACGGCATGTCAAGAATACGAAGCGAAGTTATAAGACAGACTTCAATAAGTGCACCAGCGTACAAAGTGAATCTTGATGTAATTTTTTATTTTAATTTATTTTATTTATTTGTTTATTTAAAATTTTATTTTTTATTTATATATATTTTTTATTTTATTATTTATTTGAAATACAATTTATCAATCCATTCCTAACCTCTGAAAGTAAGTCCGAAAGCAGTTTTTGATTTTTTTTTTAATATACATAGGGCAAGGGAACCAAATAAGGATCATGTTCCAGAAACTACTTGTTTAAAAATACAATTCTAATCCAAAATGAATTTCTCTGATAGAAAAAAGAAGAGTGAATATTAATTTATAAGTTTCGAAAATCATGCACTGCCGACGAGCGGGATTGTAGATTGGTGGAAAATGTAGTTGACATGTGTGTGCAATTGCTCGAAACAGAGAACTCGGAAGCTTGTGTGCTGCATTTAATTAATATACCAAGCTTCGAAAATATTTATTGTAAAAATAATGAATTTATAAGCGTGCAATGTAAAGAATTTTACAATATGTTTGTCGAAATGACGAATGGTTGATTTGATGCTAGAAAGTATAGATTAAGTGCAAGCTCTAAAGCGCATAGAATTAAAAGTATGCTACGGAAAAAGGTGAATGATTTAGCCATCGATTTTTTGAATGAAAAAAAGGTCCATACTGCGAATTTAGATTTTGGCATCAAAAATGAAAAAAATGCAATAGAAGCGTACGAAAAAATTCACGAAGTTCACGTTTTTTCTGTAGGCGTGTTGGTTAGTCAATCTCAGCCTGGGCTTTGTGCATCAGTTGATGGAATTGTTGTGCAAGATAATTGTGTTGAAAAAATTCTGGAAATTAAGTGCGCTGCCAAGTGCAAAAATAGTCCTCTATTTAACATCGCGGAAGATAAATTTAAAGTGTCTTATTTACAAAAAATAGATGGAAATGTAGAATTGGAAAAAAGCCATCAGTATTACACTCAATGTCAGGTGCAAATGTACGTTTGTGGTATGACTCACTGCGATTTGTTTGTGTGGACGCTGGTTGACAACGTCACTGTTCAAGTTCACCGCGACGAAGAATTTTTGCGAAAGTGTATACCAAAGATGGAAGAATTTTACTTCAAAAACTTTTTACCAGCTGTAATTGAATACGTCTCGAAGAAATCGAGCGCAGAAATAATGGAAAAATAATGTTTTGTGATAGATAGCATAATGTAATAGGAAATTATTATTTGTGGTTTTTAGTTGATAGCTATGACGTCTTTTAATCTAATATAAGGTTTTATAATAAGTAGTCAAATGAGTACCTGCATGACAGCAATGAAGACTGAACTATATAGAGGCTGTGGAATGTTCAATTAATAAATATACAACGTTATTGCAATTTCATTCATGCATTTCAATTTATTTCAATCCAAATTACATCTATTACACATTTTCTTCATCGGGATCGAAAACATTCAAAATATGAGGCTGCAAATTAACCAAAACTGCACACATGAATGTAATATCATTTGCGTAAGGCAGCAAGGAAATAGGAAGTAAAAAAGTCTACTGGAAGTAAAATGTCTACTGCATATACGAGATGTTGGCTATGGTTGCCAGGGTGACCCATCGGGACTGAAATTTAAAAAATACCTAACAAATTAAACCTTTAAAAAACATCACAACATAGTTTATAAACTTTTCGCAGTTTACTTACTTGATTCGTTTGACAGCTGCAATCCACCTTAACCTCTGGTCTTTGAGGTGTTCTCTCTTTGGAGGACTATAAAAATGAGTTTCCGGCGAGTTAAAACGATTGTTGACACACCCGACCACGCAACACAGAGACCCACTTTTTTGGGGGGGAGGGGGGCCATTTTCGGTAATAATTAATATTTTTCGCAACAAATCGTGGCACTCGTGTATATTAAGCAACGTTAAAGAGGGTCTGAAATTACTTGCTTGGCTCCGCCTACCTGCACGTAGTCAATAGCCGTTGGTGGGTAACACTCTCGCGCAGGTTTCGCAACACTCCGAAGTCAAGCATCTGACCGCCCATGCGTCTAAGGCACGTGGCGCTCTCATCGCGTGGCAGCCAGTCAACCCATTTCCTTTTCCGTGTAGCCAAGGATGTTTCTCACAAACAATCAAACCGAATTTGATTTCCAGACGTGCACATTCTTCAAAAAGAAGTCCATGCTCAACTTTCTTACATATTTTTAAAGTTAATTTAAAGACATGTATGTTCCCTACCGGTGAGAAGGCTTGCATTGAAAATTTTTATAAAATTTTCGCCGTAATTTTACGTTGTCAGGATTGATTTCCACACAGATAACTGTGGTGAACAATAATTTTTAAAAAAGTTTATCATGACTTTATATTTTTGTAATTGATAAAATTTAAAACTAGCTGTGAATTCGATCTCGAGTGTTTCCACTTTGTTTGTATTTATAATTATATGGTGCTCATTTCACGAGCACTTTGCTTTCCGCTAGCAAATGTATTTGCTTCCTCATAGAGGAAGCATTAGTTATTTTTTTCAATAATAGACAAACCAAAGTCTTCATTTTGCTCAATTTAAAAATAGAAATTTACAAAAAAAGCAAAGTTACAAAATAATGCAAAAAATGTTTTAAATACAAAGACAAATCAAATCTTGTATTGAAAATGATAATTTTTTGACCTGGAAAAGGGAAAGGAAAAGTTCTGTCGAACCGTATCCCTTTCCCAGCTTTATGATTTCTTTACAAAAATTGTCAGAATTACTCTATTTGAAAATTTATCAATCTATTTTCCTCGAATCAAGAAATCTTTTCCGTTCTTGCATCAATTTTGAATTATGTTAGTGAAAAAGTTTTACTATAAAAAACCGTGTTTTCAAATATTATGCATTACCATAGCTTCCTTATTCTTCAATAAAATTTATCAATATTATAGGTCAATCGATTCGATTCGAATCAACACATTTTTTCTATTCTCGCATCAACTTTAAATTATGAAAATAAGAAAACTTTTACTGTAAAGAACGATTTAAAAAATATATAAATTACGATAACTTCTCTACTCTTGAATAAAATGTATTAATATTGTAGGTCAATCGATTTGTCTCGAACCAAGGAATCTTTCATATTCTTGCATCAACTTTGAATTATGTTGAAGAAAAAAGTTTTACTATAAAAAACCGTATTTTAAAATATTATGCATATGCATTACCATAGTTTCCTTCCTCTGCAATAAAATGTATTAATATTATAGGTCAATCGATTCGTCTCGAATCAACACATCTTTTCTGTTCTTGCATCAACTTTGAATTATGTTAATGAAAAAAGTTTTACTATAAAAAACCGTATTTTGAAATATTATGAATTAGCATAGTTTCCTTACTGTTCAATAAAATTTATTAATATTATAGGTCAATCGATTCGTCTCGAACCAAGAAATCTTTTATATTCTTGCATCAACTTCGAATTATGCTAATGAAAAAAGTTTTACTGTGGTAGCAATTATTCAAGTATATTCCATAGACATCTTCTGTTTTTGTTTTATCAACTGCAACGTCAGTTTGAACGACAGACATTGAATATTGTAAAATGATCAACACGTAAAAGTTAAATAAACTTTACATTTATATAAAATAAACGTGTCATTTACTTCAGAATATAAAGAAATTCCGTTACTACAGTATCAGAAGTGGGATTTTAGCTCGAGAATTGGTTATCAGCAATTATGATTATTTTGAAAATGAAAACTTCAAATTTTTCTGTCATCGTATTTGGATCGAAGAACGCTGTGTGCTGAAGAAATGAAAAAAAAAATTGTTTGATGAGTGTATTTGGGGCTTTTTGCAAGACGTCTTTTTTGAAGCAGGAATAAATTGCTGTGTGCTTTAACGTAATTCCTGTCATCAAAATACAGAGGACTGTTGTGTACTTTGACGTTCTTGCTGTAGCAATTCAGAGGATTGCTGTGTGCAATAAGTTGGGATTGATTGACTTAAAAAAATCACAAAGGTTTATTATATACATTTGACTTTTCACTATCTTCGAAAATTTGAGGTTTGTAATTATCATCTTCTTAGAAAAGAGCAACGAGAATTTCTGTCACGTAATTTCTTATAAAATATATAGTATTTTCTACTGGTATTGAATTTTAATTCCAATTGAAATAAAATGCCGAAGACTCCCAGTGATTTTTCTGTTTTGAAGTTGAAAGACATTTTGAAAAGAAAAGGTCTGCCGAATTTGGGAAATAAGGCTGATTTGATTAATCGATTGCAGGAAGTTGATCCCTCAGGTTCTTGAATGGAAATGGAGGAAATAAATTCACATACAGAAGAAGCAGCTTCTTTATTGGATATAAGTAGTATGACTATTCCAGATCAGAGTCCTTTACTTACAGATTCAATTTTTCCGCCACTACCGCTGAATTCATCAACGAATTTTACATTGATACAACGCGAAATGGAACTTATGAGAAGGGAGAGAGATTTGCTCGCACGAGAGGTCCAGTTATTACAACGTCAAAACCAGGTCGAAGGAAATTCAACAACAGGTTCATCAAATTCATTAGGTTCTCGTTCCAACGTAAACATTAGAGCTATTAGTGATTTATTAAGTGAATTTAATGGATCTGATCGTAACTTCTGTCAGTGGGAAAAACAACTACTACTCCTTAGTGCAACTTATGAACTGAACGATAATTTTACAAAAATTTTGCTCAGTTCGAAGTTGAGAGGCAATGCTTTAGAATGGTTTCATTCTAAATCAGAACATATTGAAATGAGTATGGAAGACTTGCTTAAAGATATGAAGAAGATGTTTGACCATCGACCTAACAGGTTAGAACGACGAAGGCTGTTTGAAGAAAGAAAGTGGAAATTCAGCGAGTCATTTTGTGAATACTATCACAAAAAATTAATCCTAGCTAATCAAGTGCCAGTAGACGATGAAGAGGTGATAGATTATATAATTGATGGAATTCCAGCTTTGCAGCTAAGAAATCAAGCCCGTATGAGGTGTTTCAAGACATCATCTGAATTATTAGAAGCATTTAATAAAATCAGTCTTCAACCCGAACTGCCAAAAGTTCAATCAAGAAATTATGTAAAATCAGCTGATATCCAAGTTACATCTAAATCTCAATTTAGATGTTACAACTGTCGAAGTCTAGGACACACTTCAAATGAATGTCTACAGCCAAAAAACACAACTTGTTATAGTTGCAATGAGCCGGGCCACATCGCCAAGAATTGTCTCAAGAAGAAAAACATTGTAAATTTTGTCTCTGAAAGTACTCCAATGAATAGGCCCTTTTTCAAGAAAGTCGACGTGGATATTGACGAAGAAAACCGTATTGAATTAGACTGTGCGCTAGATTCTGGTAGTCCGGTGAGTTTTGTTAAAACGAAATACATAGAGGATCAGTATGTTAAACAGGTCACTTTTTCAGATACAGACTATGCAGGAATTAATGGTTCTAATTTAATTGTTTTAGGAAAACTGAGAGTTCGTATTACACTTGATGATGAGACGCGAGATAATATTACATTGCTTATAGTTCCTGATAGTACGATGCAATCTTCGCTAATTTTAGGCGGAGATACTTTATGTAAATTTGGACTAGGTCTTGCAAAAATAGAAAATATTGAAAGGATAGAAAGTTTTGAAAAAGAAGCTAAAGAATTAATGAAAATTGAAATTTGTTTAATAGATGAAAAACGATTGAAAGATTTAAGCATTAATTCTGAGGTACCTTTTGAAACTCAATTGAAACTTTTGGAACAATTTAAAATAGGATACTTAGAACCTGAACGACCCACTGTTCCTGAAACTGAAGTTGAGCTGAAATTAATTTTAAATGATAGTAAACCTTTTTACTATGCACCTAGACGACTCTCTTTTGACGAGAAAATTAAATTAACAAAAATTATAGATGATTTGATGAAAAGGGGTATAATTCGTTCAAGTAAATCAGAATTCGCATCCCCAATTTTGCTAACTAGAAAAAAGAATGGCGATATAAGATTATGTGTAGACTATAGAACTTTGAACAAAGCTATATTACGCGATAATTATCCTTTACCATTAATTGAAGATCAGCTTGATGTTTTAGAAGGGAAAAAGTATTTTACGTCACTTGACTTGAAGGATGGTCTTCACCATATAAACGTCGCTCCAGATTCGGTGAAATTAACATCTTTTGTCACACCTTTTGGCCAATACGAAGATTTGAAAATGCCTTTTGGACTGAAAACTGGTCCTTCTACGTTCCAGCGTTTTATAAATGAGGCATTTTCAGATCTCATAGATCAGGACATGTAGTTGTATATATGGACCATTTTATGGTGGCAACTAAGACGATTGACGAACAATTTGGAATCTTAGAAAAAGTTTACAAAATTTTTGTAAAAAATAAAATGGAACTAAAGCTTGAGAAATGTTCTTTTTTATATACGAAAATAGAATATCTTGGTTATGAAATCTCTGAAGAAGGAATACGTCCTTCGAAAAAGGGTTTGGAAGCCATTGAAAGATTTCCGGTTCCGCGAACGGTGTTACAATTACAACGCTTTCTGGGAATTTGTCAATATTTTCGAAAATTTATTGGAGGATTTGCTGTATTAACTAAACCATTGTACGATCTTCTGAGGAAAGATGCGAAGTTTTTAATGGGTGAATTACAAACTGATTCTTTTAATATATTGAAGGAAAAATTAATGGAAAAGCCTTTATTATCAATCTACAGTCCTAAAGATAAAACTGAGTTACATTGTGATGCTAGTTCAGTAGGGTTTGGAGCAGCATTATTACAACAAAAACAAGATTTGAAATTTCATCCAATCATTTTTTTCTCAAAAAGAACTACGGAAGTAGAAAGTAGATATCATAGTTTTGAATTGGAAATGC
Organism: Andricus quercusramuli; assembly: GCA_932178445.1. NCBI lineage: Eukaryota > Metazoa > Arthropoda > Insecta > Hymenoptera > Cynipidae > Andricus > Andricus quercusramuli. The sequence continues at coordinate 36,288 of CAKNXH010057623.1, read as the reverse complement.
TAGCAATAATTTATGCTTTGCGACGTTTTCGCATCTATCTTCAAGGGATCTCTTTCAAAATTATAACAGATTGTAATTCCATTAAACAAGCATTGGATAAGAATGATATAAATCCGCGAATTTCCAGATGGGTTATAGAATTAAAAACATATGGTTATGAGTATCAGATGGAACATCGACCAGGTACACGTATGCAACATGTCGATGCTCTAAGTCGTTCATTTGATGCTTTGGTAGTTGAAGAGAACCCTTTTGAATGTAATCTTTCCGTGTGCCAAAATCAGGATCCAAAAATAGTTGAAATACGTGATATGTTAGGTCAACGTCAAGATAAGATGTATGAAATGCGAAACGGTGTGGTGTACCGGAAGAAAGGAAATGATTTACTCTTTTATGTCCCGGTAAGCATGGAAAAACATGTGATTTTTAAATACCACGATGAAATGGGCCATTTAGGTCCTTTTAAAACAAGAGAGTGTATTAATAGAACGTACTGATTTCCAAAACTACGTGAAAAAATAGAAGAACATATTCGTAATTACTTGAAATGTATTTCCTTTTCTCCGTCATCAGGAAAAGCCGAGGGTTACTTGCATATAATTCCGAAAAGTGATGTACCGTTTTCGATTATACATGTTGACCATTTTGGCCCAATTAAAAGAGTATAAGTATCAAAGCGATATATTTTCTTATTGATAGATTCGTTTACAAAATTTGTAAAACTCTATGCGACTAAGTCTACTTGTAGTCAGGAAACAATAAACTGTCTTAAACAATTTTTCATCGATTATAGTAGGCCGAATACTTTAATCTCTGATCGTGGAAGCGCATTCACGTCCGATGAATTTACTGAATTTATGTTTAAAAATCACATAAAACATATCAAAGTAGCGACACGTTCTCCGCAAGCTAACGGTCAGATTGAAAGAATTAATTCTATTATACGTCCAATGTTGGCCAAGTTGTCCGATGATAAAATGGGTAAATATTGGTTCAAAATTTTAAAAAGTACTGAGTATTGTATTAATAATACTGTTAGCAGATCTACTATGAATACACCGAGTCCACTGCTGTTTGGAGTTGATCAAAGGGGCGAGTCAATTGATGATGTTAAAGAATTTTTAGAGAATCATATTCAAACGAGAAAACTTAGGAATCTAGAGAGTTTAAGAAAAACTGCCGCGAAAAATATAGAACAGTCTCAGACTTATAATAAAAATTATGTAGATAGACGACTTAAGAAACCTTATGAATATTGTGAAGGAGATTATGTTATGTTGAGAAATATTGATAATACTCCTGAAGCGTCAAAAGCATCTGTTCCCGAATTTAAAGGACCATATTCAATTGTAAAAAAACTGCGAAATGATAGATATGTGATAAGCGATATTGAAGGGTTTCAAAATACACAAAAACCTTATGAGGGCGTATGGGAAGCTAAAAATATGCGTCCATGGTTTGGAACTAGAAAGGTCTAATAATAAGGCTATTTAATTTGTTCATTTTTGATTTTATCATCTTATTAAAGTCCGGGACGGACTATAGTCAGGATTCGCCGAACTGTGGTAGCAATTATTCAAGTAGATTCCACAGACATCTTCTGTTTTTGTTTTATCAACTGCAACGTCAGTTTGAACGACAGACATTGAATATTGTAAAATGATCAACACGTAAAAGTTAAATAAACTTTACATTTATATAAAATAAACGTGTTATTTACTTCAGAATATAAAGAAATTCCGTTACTACATTACTATAAAAAACCGTATTTTAAAATATTATGCATTACCATAGTTTCCTTACTCTTCAATAAAATGTATTAACATTATAGGTCAATCGATTCGCCTCGAATCAACACATCTTTTCTGTTCTTACATCAACTTTGAATTACGCTAATGAAAAAAGTTTTACTATAGAAAACCGATTTTTAAAATATTATTGAGTGCTGAAAAAAAATGCACTAAATATTTTTTTAAATTCTTCGGTCAGTTTCAAGATATTAGTGAGGAAAATAAGCCCTCCAAATTTCATCGAATTATCTGCAACCGTTTTCTAGTTATCGTGTTCACAAAAAAGCGTGACATCCACAAATCCATACACACATCAACACACACACACACATCCGGACAATTGCTTAGGACATTGTATTAGGCATTTTTAAATTAGGAAGGGTTTAATTAAATGAATTAAAAAATTTTTGAAAATGTTACCATTACAAAGCTTCCTCTATGAGGAAGCAAAAAGTGATATTTTCAACACAATACGTTGGCGAAGAATTCGCGAAAACACAAATTTCAGCTAGAGAGAGCTTCATTTTTTACATTATTGATGGTTTTGTTCACACATAACACTATGTTGATATTCACAACATCCTGACTGCCTCCGCCATCTTGCGATCGCAGCGCCATGAGTTCGGTTCCCAATACCTGCGCGGCAGCTACACGGCGACTGCCTCCGCCATCTTGCGATCGCAGCGCCATGAGTTCGGTTTCCAATACCTGCGCGGCAGCTACACGGCGACTGCCTCCGCCATCTTGCGATCGCAGCACCATGAGTTCGGTTCCCAATACCTGTGCGGCAGCTACACGGCGAGGCTACCTGACAGCTGCTTCGTACTTTTAGTAACTCCCAAATAAAATATTTTGACGGTTTTCCGTTAAAGTTTTAACGTGTTATACGTTTGTGAGTGCTTCACTGTATGGGCCTGGCATCGACGATTCTGTGTAAGTATACAGCGAGAAAAAGAGAATAATTCTGATATTTTACTATTTAAAACTTTAAATCGATTTTGCCACACTTCACGTTTTCAAAGCCGGTAGAGGCTGTCATTTCAAATCCACTGTACCGATCCTATCCAAAATGTGTACATTACTTCTCTGTATACCTGGGGAAACTCATGAAATAACAAAAACAATTTTATTTTTTGATTTCAGATTATCGAGTGCCGAGAAACGACCTCCACCGCAAGACATCTTTTTTTCGAGACGTCTCCGGAGATTGGCTGCCAACGGCTTAGTTTTCAATATTTTTCACTGAAAATTTAACAAAATGTTTTTTAAATGATATACTACAATATACTGAGAGATTAAATATAGTACATACATACATACATACACGTACATTATGGATCAGAGGGTCCTAAACTACAAAATATCAAATAGGCACAGAATTGGGTATGATCCCCGAGCGTGGCGCCAAACCATCCTCGAGTGTCGGTATGTCTCCTTTAGTATACACGAAAAGCGGCTTTAGACGCAACCCCAACGAAAAAGTATCCTTCTCTCGACCTTCAAACGCGTATACTATCGATCAAGGGGTCCCAAACTACAAAATATCAATGAGGCACGGAGTTCGGCATGAAGCCTAAGCGTGGCGCCAAACCGTCCTCGGGTGTCGGTATGTCTCTGTTAGCATACATGAAAAGTGACTTTGGACGTAGCACCAACGAAAAAGTATCCTTCTCTCGACCTTCAGACACTTATATTATCGATCAGGGGACCCTAAAGTACATAATATCAATGTGGCACCGAGTTGGACATAATCCCCGAGCGTGGCGCCAGTCATCGAGGTTCGGTACTTCTACTCTAGCGTGCACAAAAAGCGACCTTTGATGCCATAGGAACAAAAAACTGTCCATTTTTCGACATTTTGTCATAAGAACTTTTTATCGGAGATGTCAATATCTACAACACATCAAAAATTCAGAAAAATCCACCGAGACCTTTTTTCAATGTATTTGGTGCGGGGTCCTTTTAATTCAATAAATTTTCATATTTTTTAATTGTTTTCAATTCACTTGGTTGTTTTTTAAATTTGGCTTGAACTTTTGTGAATTTCATCAAATTCTTCTCATTTCCCATAAATTTTAAATTTTCCAATTCATTTGAATTCTCTTGAATTTGTTGTAGTCATTAGTCACTTGTTCGGTTAGAAATTAGTAGGATATCAAAGATTTGAAGTTGTTTCTTAAATCACCCTGAATTCTTTTAAATTTTTTGGAATTCTCTTGAATTATTCTCTTGAATAATTCTATTTAATTCAATGGCTTTTAAAAAATTTTTAAAGTTTCAATTTAATTGATCCTTAAGTCTCTTAACCTCACCTTTAATTAGTAGGCATCTTAATACATTATTTTGAATTCCCTTGGATTTTTCTAAGCTCATTTCAAAAGTACAGAATTCAAATAAGTTTTTTTATGTCTTTTAATTATTTGCAATTCATTTGAATTGTTTGGAATTTAACTTGAATTGTTTTGAAGTCTTATGAATTTATCCTGAATTTGTTTTCCTTTGAGGGCGAAAAAAGTACCCTGTAAGCATGACAAAAAGTACAGTTTGGTCCCTATATTTTATCCCGGAGGGACTGTGAGGGCTATGTTTGTTTTTAAGAAATTATATTTACCTTATACTGCTTCATGCGGACAGCAGCTAACCGCAGTTGTTTCCGCTTTTTTGCTACCAGTATCACAGGAAAGGATAAAATCGTAGTTTAGAATTTTTATGCTCCGTATTTGAGCAACCTAATACGCAAAAATTCTTCTTGATCCGGTTTTTTCAGGCTGAACCCCCTAAAACATTTACACCGTTATCCATGGTATTGCACAACACGGCACAAGGACTCACCCTGCCATTCAAAAATTTCGCCGTCTGATGGCGCTGCCGACATACTTGAATACTCTACATGGTGTGCCAGACTCAAGTGTCCGGACTTGTATAGCCGTATAAAAATAAAAAAAAAATACAAAATTCCTTTTCTAAAAATCAGTTGAAGTTTTAGTTTTTTAGATATAAAATATTTAAGCTGGACCAATCAGGAGCGCCGTATAAACAGCCGTGTGTGCGTGAGCGGCATTCCAACGTAGTGTTCTCCCGTCGCTAACCACCTCTGCGCTCGCTTCGATAACACTGCGTTGGAATCCCGTTCACGCACACACGACTGTTTATACGGCGCTCCTGATTGGTCCAGCTTAAATATTTTATAACTAAAAAACTAAGACTTCAATTGATTTTTGGAAAAGGAATTTTGTATTTATTTTTTTTATTTTTATACGGCTATAGAAGTCCGGAGAAGGAATTTTAGATTTATTTTTGTTATTTTTATACGGCCGTATGAGTCCGGACACTTGAGTCTGGGACACCCTGCATAGGCCAATGGCCAGCCTCCTGTCTCCGAGAGTTGAAAATGGTCCATGTGTTGAAAACGGCCATGCGGCGGTGCTAGTAGTAACTTTATCCAGGGTGTCTAGCGAAATTCCGTTTACAAATTCCCGGATTTCCCGGATCAGAAATAACGTTTTTCCCGGTTTGTTCTTGTGATGTGTTTAGCTATTTGAGGATTGGGACTCTGAGAATAGCTTAGCGCCCGGAAAGAGCATAATTTGAAATAAACAGTCACTTGTATTACAAAAAAAAGGTAATTATTAATTTAAAAATAAAATTTTAAATCAGATAAACCTAGCGTTTAGCTGGGCATACACTGTTGCGCTTTTACGATATTCATGGGTCGAACTCGACCCATGGTATGGAGAATTGATACAGAAGACGAAACTCCTGTACATTACCTACGACAAAAACAAGCAAGTTTCTTTTGGAAGCTAATAGTTCCAATCTTTCCGAGCGCGGCGCTAATATTTCCTGTGCAGCCTTTCCCAAGCCTGTTAACCATGCAATTTTCGACACATACGACACAAGCGCCATATACGTGAAGTAACTTAAACATCCCGTGGTCTCGACTCGATTTTCGAAGTTGAAGACTTGAGTTTCTGCGCATTCCCAAAAAAAACGATGTTCATTAGCTGTGATTTGCGCCTTCTTTTCAAATAAGACAAATTACGTTTTACAAAGTTTTTATTATATAAGAATAACTTTACACAGAACATAAAGATTTGGAATTTATGGCAACAGAATTCCCGCATCGTTAAAAGAATTCCCGGATCTTTCAAAGAATTCCCGGCATTTTCCCGTATTTTTCAAGGTTTTACAAAATTCCCGGATTTCCCGGTCGCTAGACACCCTGTTCGCTATGAAGTCTCGGTTTAAAAAAAAAATGTTTATATTCAAAGTTATAAACAAAAAGAAAAGAAGAATAGACAAAAAAAATGCAGTGACGCTCAGTACTAGCTGAGTTTGTATTTTCGATGCCTGAGCCTCGACCCTAGTCAAAGCCACGAGGCAGGCCCCGTAGCGCGAATGGAGACTTTCGATCGCGTCGAATTACCCGGAACGAATCACCCTCCTCATTATAATGAGATGTTTTTATTCATCAATGGGGTGTGAAAGAAGTTAAGACTCTTCCTTTGTGGCGAAATGGTAGAAATTGAGGAAAACTGCTGTTGATCAGAATAAGGTACGCCTGACCGAAACCTTTCGTGGCGAGGGGGAGAACTTCACCAGTGAGCTTCCTACGGCGATGAGTAAACGCTCCCTATCTGGACTTTCCAAACTCCTTTCTAGCCTGGGAAAAAGTTCCGTCGCCGAGGGGAGATTTTCGGTCGGGGGCTCGGCTAGAGCCGGGATTGTTAATGCTTCCAGGCGGACGCGGGGTGGAGCGAGAGGGGAGAAACTCGGTGGAAATTCCGGAATTCGCTCTTTCGGAATTCCGACCGAATAAAAAGCTGGACTTTCCGGGCCGAGAGAATCGAACCAGTAATCGGGATACTGTGGGTCGTATTCTGAACTGGCGGAAACCGGGCGTGGAGACGGTAGCCTAGGTGGGGAAACGGTACCGGGATTTAACGGCTTCGTGGTTACGGAAAGGGGAGGCGGAGGTGGAGACACAGTGGGAAGAGCGGAATTCGCTACTTCCTTAAATGTGAGGAGCTGTTGCTTCTTACTATTCCTCCGTCTGCGATTTAAGCGTTTCCTGGTTTTTCGAGGACGCTTGTAGGATTTCTGGGATACTTATTCATGAGGTACACGAAACGCTTCGAAGGATGGACCTACCGGTGGGAAATACGAGACAGAAGGCGTGAATGAACCGGGCCGAAAATACTGCTACTGCCACGTGGAATTCCGATCACCGGAGCGTATCGATTGGTTGAAAGAGTACATGGGAGACTAAAATCAATCTGACATTGTGATGGGAAAAACTTTAAGTAAACAAGAATGGTCCGCGCAAAGGGAAGGAAAACGGGAAAGAAAAATGAATGAGTAAATAAAACAGAAAATAGAAGATAAAAATCGCGACCCGAAAAACCGAACGAAGAAAACGCGAGAGACTCGATCGAAAGTCACGACCTCGGGGTGATAACTCCCGAATCGAGCCCTTCCTTAGGTCTTTCGGTCGACAGTCCGGTGACTGGCAAACGCCGATCCCAAGCGAACAAACGAGGACGAAAACGCGATCGCGTCACGCACTGCCGAGAAACGAGATGCGACCCGTCCGCTCGATTATTCTGACCAGGTCAGAACAATCGACACTTCATCACTAACCTCAGTCGCTGATGGACAACCTCCGACACCATCGAAGTTGGAAGATTCTGGATCCCAGATGACTCCTGTTAAATTTGGCTGGACGCTAGAAAACTCGACTGGAAATTTGACGGTTGATGAAAAAGAGAAAACTGGTGGAAATAAAAAGAACCCGGAATTTAAGAACTGCAAAACACTGGATTTAATTAATAATGTTAGGGATACAATTCTAATCGAACGATTAGTCGGCGTGAAAATCGTTGTCTAATGATCCGACTCGCTTCTCGCTCGACAAGCTACTAACTAACTGCTCACGATTTTTTTCCGATAACAACCGTCGAGACAGTTGAAGCCTATATAAAAACATTTGAAAATCTTGTTTCTCAACAAACTTATTGTGTAATTCCTGACTAGCAACCGAAAAGTCGAGAACCATCTATTATTTAACATAAATGAAAGTTGAAATAAATTCGCGGCAAACATGAGTTTGAAATTTGAAAGATCCAATTTCCGAGGATAAGTTGGCCGACTTATTTTCGGAAAAACGGAAGGCTCAAAACGCAAACCCTGCTTGAGGATTAAAACGATGGTCGTTTAAAATATGAGATATATCAAAATAGTTTATTCATATAATTTCAAGAAAGTGGAAAAAAGATTCATGAAAATCAATTAATATTTGCACTAATAATGGAAATGTTGAAGTGGACACGATAGCGTTTCGATTAAAAGGTCTACAGCCTTCAATTTTGCCCCAATCTGCAATTTTTTATTTTTATTTAATTGAAGAGCACTAAATTTCGAAAAGCACCTCAGTCAGAGATTTTTGCATTTTCATTTGTTTATTAATTATATGTTTACTCGAAGTATGAGAAAATCGAGATTTTTCACAAAATCATTATTTATTCTTCGATAGCGGTTGGCATTTAATGAAAATCATCTTAAATAGACGCAAGAGTACTCCCAGAATGCAAATAATTTGATTATTGTATTTATTAATTTTGTCATTAATTGTTATAAACAAATGACATTCATAAACAGCCACATAGTGTAATGTTTGTTGAAAAAAATATGTTTTCGGATCAATATGCTTTAAATTATAGTGAGACTGACTGTTGGTCACAATTTTTATGAAACATCAACAGTTGTAATCGCTGTAAACAATTTTTTGCAAAAATTTGGAATTTGTGTTTTTTTTCGGTTCTTCCTTCATTATTTGAAATTTATGTAGAGATGCGGAAAAGTGATATATGTTTGATTATTTGTGTTGAACTACAACAGTTGTTGAATCTGGAAACAAATGAAAGAAGTAAATATAAAACTCTGTCCTAGAAAATAATTTTTTTCGTACTGAAACTGCTTCGAATGTTTGTGAGAGAGATCGTAGGTATTTAACAATATTGTAATTTTTATTGGAAAAAGTTTGTTCTTCTCTGGAAATGGTTTGAATTATCGTGAGAGTGAACGTCAGTAACAATTTCTATAAAATATTATACACCATTTTTTTGAAAATTGTAGAATTTGTGCTTTTTCAATTTCGAATTTTCTTTTATCATTTGAATTGCTGCAAATATTATTGAAAAGAACATAGGTTCGATTATATTTATTAAAATACAAATCCTAAACAAATGAAACAATTTTATTACAAATTATTTTTTAATTATTGTGTCGAAAAATCATATGTCGAAAACAATGCATTATTCTGCTAAAAAAAAACCTTCAAAATAATACAATATTTGAACCTGGGTGGCTCAATCAAATAGGATCCTAATCATTTTTAGTGTTATAAGAAATAAAAAATATCATAAGCAGAAAAATCCATAGTTGAAATAATGTAAGAAAAGTATTCGTTTTTATACAATGCTTCAGAATATTGTTAAATTCTAAAAATTTCGTACAAAACCAAAAAACACTACTGAAGTAAAAAGTAGAGTTATTCACTATGTTTATTTATAATAATTATATCAACTACAATATGATGATAAACAAAAAACATTATAAAATAGTTTCTTTTTATAAAATATAATTAAAAGTTTGTCATAAGGACAACCGCTAGATTTCGCCGGGAGCGGGTGTTAATCTGAAAAATTGCACCCCCTCCCAGCAAAATCGCGATAAAATTTCAGCTGTAAGCACGTCTCACGACCGTGAGATAGGCGGTTACAGTCTGCGGTGAATTAAATACGATGATCCGGCAAAAGTCTCGTGCACCCTGAGGGCACGGAGCGACCCAAGGACGACCGCCTTCTGCATTTTCCCCGCAAGTGTCTCAATATTTTGTTGACACACAGGGATCCTTTTCAGGCTTATTAACCAGTGAAACTTTGGCACCTCCAAGAGCGCCGATGATTAAGACGATTAGCTTAACAGAATATTCCGGGTATAACCGTCGCAACTCCCTTATAAGATCTTTATACCTCTCTTTCTATTCTTTCTCCTTGGCTGTGACGTTTTTGTCAGCTGGTGCCGAAAATTCGATAACGAACATGGTTCGTTTCTCGAAACGGTTTCATTTTCGAAAAATGACTCTATTTCCCTAGGAGCGTTTAGCGGAGCGGTATTTGGGCTAATTCCGTAAGACTGACAGAGATGGTAATAAAGCACTCTTAGTACCGCATTGTGCCTTTGGATGTAGGTTAGGGTGGGCCGAATTACACATAAGTTTCAGAATCGAATCGTAATAGCGCAGAAAAGTTGCTACTCGTCGCCCTGATCGCAATAAATTTTTTTTTTTCTTAAATGGGTCCATATCTTCCGGTCGCACATTGCGTTCGAAGTTTCGAAAAATCGTCAAAAATTGAACACGTTTTGGGATTTTTTCTTAGTAAGTTACAGTAATCGAATTTCATTCAAAATCGGTATGTGACCTCTTCTAAATATCCTTTGACTAAAAAAAACTTCCCCTTCTCATCCCCCTCTCCTGTAAGGGTGGGGGGAGAGGCAAATATAATAAAAAGAAGCCATTTTAAGGTCGTTATTTTCCTCGTGTGAAGTATGCTGGTGCGATCGGCTAAGGCGTTGAAAGCGTTAAAATATATCATATTTAGAACAGTCTTACGTAAATATACATCAGCCGCAATATGATGGGAGGGGAGGGGGAGGTGAGCCTCAGCTAAGGTTGATCTATGGCCAAGCTGGGTGGGCGGCAGGCGGTTCTAGGAATTCGCCTTCTTGCTGCGCGCAACGTGCCAACCAGACAAGTAGAGACGTGTCGAATTTTAGTGTTTACTGTGCGAGTAACAGACCAGCCGAGAACCGAGATCGTCGATTAAAATTGAGCTCAGATACGATTGAACATTTTTAATCATATCTCGGGCACCCATAAAGATTTTCAAAGTTTTCTTGGCTTAAATTAAAGATAAGATTTCAGGCTCGATGTCGTATAATTTTCAAGTTCTTGAAAAAATTTTCCTGGGTCGGGCTAAAAGTTGAAATTGAGGTAGAAAATTTGAGAAAATCTTGAATTTTTTTTTTAATTTTGCTTTTTAAAAAATGCCCTATCTCTTTTTTTCGCCGAAATATCGTGGTTCTAAGTCAGCAGAGATTTTTAGTAGCGCTCAAGAAAGGTAATTTTCCGTTTTGTTCAATTTTTCGATTTCATCAATCAAATACACCCTGATATCCCTGATATCCTATGGAAATTGAACAAAACAGAAAGTTACCTTTCTTGCACGTACTAGTTTATAAAAGATCCGATAACACATTAGGACATGAAGTTTACAGAAAACCCATGCACACAAACAGATACCTGCATGCCTCCTCCCACCACCACCCATCTCAAAAGCAATAGGTCATCAATTCCCTTGTATACAGAGCTGTCTCCATAACAGGTAAAGATAACTTACAAAAGGAATTACAAAATGTTGAACAAATCCTAATACAAAACGATTACCCAAGCAAATAAATTAATAAAGCAATAAGGAAATACACTCAAGAAAACAAGTCAACACAACCTACTAAAGAGAGAGAAAAACAACCACCATCCTACCCTACATTCAAGGTATCACGGAACAAATAGGAAGAATTCTCAACAAACACAACATCGAAACTATATTTAAACCACTTGCGAAAAAAAGGACAACTTGTAAACAACCCTAAAGAAAAAAACGAACCTTTCAGTGATCCGGGAGTATATCAAATCCCTTGTTCTTGTGGTAAAGTCTGTATTGGAGAAACCGGGAGAGCGGTAAGTCAACGTGTAAAGGAACATGGGAGTAAAGTCAGGCTAAAATATTTCACGCAATCAGCAGTAGCTGAGTATCATATCGAAACAGAACATAGCATTTTATTTGACAAAATAACCGTCATCGCAAAAACGTACAATAAATTTCCAAGAAAACATAGAGAAGCAATCGAAATCTTGAAACACCCTAATAACATCAATAGGGACAATGGATATAATACCAATCCGATTTGGCTTTCCATCCTCTCGGGTTTAAAAAAAAAGACTTGATTGGCTAATCAAGTTCAACCAGTCCCCACTATGGGGCGCTCTGGCCAATCACAGGCATCGTAGAGAACATATATAACAACAACATAACCTGAAACTTCAGTTTCAGGTCAGCCCTGAAGAAGTGAACTGCAATGTTCACGAAAAGTCGACAACATTCATAGTTTCGCACACGATTGAAACCCGAAAAATCTTTAAAATTTAAAATTTTAATTTATTATAATTTTTAGAGCTTGATGTAGTCGCGAAGTGCGCCAGACAGTAGCAATAATGTGAGGCAAAAGAGAAGAGTGCTCATGGTTTCGCCCTGAATCACACCTCTCTGAGAGGTGACACCGTTAGTGATCACTCGATGTTTTCGAGATGAGATAGTAAATCTGGTTTTCCGGTAATCAACTCAGGGCATCGATAGGAATCGCTGATAGGATGCTGCGTCTTTACAAACACATCTATCGATGAGCAGGTTCCCCCGACATCCTGCTACACCTTTCTTTGCGCCGCGTTGTTCATACATCTCTCGCCACACAGGTCCAATTGTCCGAACAATCCTATTTTTAAGGATAGCTGTGAAGATCTTATACAGTGTGTTCAGACAAGTTACTGGCCTGTAATTCTTAGGGTTGGCTAAGTTGCGCGTCTTCGGCAGGAGCACTGTGCACACTTCCACCAACCGCTCCGGAATAGGCTCTTCCGACTTTAGATATAAGGTGAAAATTCGGACCAGATGCTGGTGGGTTGAAGGAAACTTCTTCCACCAGAAGGTCTTGATACCATCTGGACCGGTAGCGGAATAGTTCTTCATGCCTCTTAATACGTTTTTCACCTCCGCGGTAGTGATAGGTGGGCATTCCTCCTCAGCTGTTATGAGGGCATTGCACAGCTCCTTGAAGCTATTTATGTTTTTTGAGTCTTCTTGAAGTGCATGTTGGACCTCGTAGACTTCTCTCCAAAATGCTTCGACCTCCTTTGGTTTGGGCGGATGGTCGACAGTAACTGGAGGGTCTTGGAAGAGTCGAGATGGGTCAGACAAAAACTGTTGATTTTCTCTGACCCACCTCTCCCTCCGCTCTGGACTTTTCTTAGCGTTAGACAGTACTCGTATTCTGTCATCAATATGCTGCCTGATGGTCAGTAGCTTTGACTTGTTAATTGTGTCATGACGGATCCGCAGTTCGCGCGGGAACTTTCGAACCTTGGCAGTGAAAATCCTGCCAGATGTTATGTAGTCAATCACACACTGAATGTGGGACGCGTACTGTGTTGCCCAGCCTATCTTTGTGCTGAGTTGATGTATTCGTCTTTTGGTCTTATAATCAACCGTTGATTTTGTTTTTCGGTTTGCATCTGCCAAAGTTCTCGCTGCACTGTACATACCACAATTGATAGTCCAGAGCTCGGATTCTTCGGAAAAATCTTCACGAAGCTCATCATCCAGTTCAGTCAGATCTTTTGCCTTAGAAGAAACCTGAATGTTGATGTTTCTCAGAGTCCTGAAGCATCGCTCTTCGTCTATTGGATGCCTGTTCGCGGTTGGTCTCAGTGTCGCCACTCTTTCTCTGTTGCTGGCTTGTTCTGCCTGCGGCAGAGTAGGCGCTCCGCTTACATAGCCCCTTTTTCGGAGTTGTTCGGCATGGTTTCGCAGACGTTGACGCGAAAAGTGCGAGAGCTCTGAGTGTTTCTCGCACTACAGAACCTGCAGTCGTGCCATGTAACCTTCTTACTCGGGGGCCATACTGTTATCGTAGCACTCTAGCAGGTCGTCATTGAGTCGATCCGTCCACCCAAATGTATTGAGATTCCGCCGGTCCATCTCATTGACTCCGTCTTGATTGGCTCCCCCAACTCTAGGGTAGTCGGCATTGTTGTCCGACCCATTGGTTCGTCCATCCTTGTAGAGCCCCGCGTGCAAGGATAAGGCTGATACTCTGGGAGGTCACGCGGTATCTCAGGTCATCGTTTGAGACACCTCACCCAGGTGTCATTCAGCTTTCGGCACGGTTGCAACGCCTTCGCTTAGGGGTTATTCCTTCGGGACCATCCCTGGACAATTGACCGCGACTGCTTATTCATTATTGTAACCATATTCAGCAGAAACCCTTGGTACAGGGACCCTCTATCCGCAACCCGAGGACGCGTTCGGTAACTTTGTCATAGCCCTTCGGTTTGATTCCCAAGGGACCAAAACCTAATATATATATATATATAGTTCAAAGTTATTCATAGGGGCAACCGCAGGATTTCGCCGGGAGCGGGTGCTAATTTTAATTCGGTTCGGTTTGGTTCCTTGGGAATCGAACCGAAGGGCCTATGACAAAGCCACCGAACGCGTGCTCGGGTGGCGGATAGAGGGTCCCTGTACCAAGGGTTTCTGCTGAATATGGTTACAATAATTAATAAGCAGTCGCGGACAATTGTCCAGGGATGGTCGCGAAGGAATAACCTCCAAGCGAAGGCGTGAGAACCGTGCCGAAAGCTGAATGGCACCTGGGTGAGGTGTCTCTAACGGTGATGCTGGGAAACCGGCGACCTCTCAGAGTATACAGCCTTATCCTTGCATGTGGGGCTCTACAAGGATGAACGAACCCTTTTCCCTAGCTGCTCGTGGGAACAACAATGACAACACCAAACACAGTTGTAGTAAGTGCGGTTCAAAACGATCGAACGCGCAGGGCTCCCGACATTGGGTCGGACAACAATGCCGACTACCCTACAGTTGGGGGAGCCAATCAAAACGTAGTCAATGCGATTGACCGGCGAAATCTTGTTACTTTTAAGTGGACGGATCAACTCAATGACGGCCTGCTGTAGTGCTACGATGCCAGCATGGTCCCTGAACGAGAAGGTTACATGGCACGACTGCATGCTCTGTGGTGCGAGAAACACCCAGAGCTCTCAGACTTTTCGCAACAACGTCTGCGAAACCATGCCGAGAACCTCCGGAAAAGAGGTTATACAAGCGGAGTGCCTACTCAACCGCATCCAGAACGAGCCGGCAACAGAGAAAGAGAGGCGAAACGGAGACCAACCGCGAACAGGTATCCAATAGAGGAAGAACGATGCTTCAGGACCCGGACAAACATCAACATTCAGGTTTCTCCCAAGCCCAAAGATCTGACTGAATTGGATGATGAACTTCGTGCAGATTTTTCCGAAGAATCCGACCTCTGGACTATCAGTTGTGGTGTGTACAATGCAGCGAGAACTTTGGCAGATGCAAGCCGTGAAACAAAACCAACGGTTGATCATAACACCAAAAGAAGAAAGCATCAACTCAGCACAAAGATAGGCTGGGCTAGACAGTACGCGTCCCTCATTCAGTGTGTGACTGACTACATAACATCTGGCAGGACTTTCACTGCCAAGGTTCGACGGTTCGCGCGCGAACTGCGGATCCGTCATCACACAATCAACAAATCAAAGCTAATGACCATCAGACGGCATATTGTTGACAGAATACGAATACTATCTAACGCTAGGAGAAGTCTAGAGCGGAGAGAGAGGTGGGTCAGAGAAAATCAACAATTTTCATCTGATCCATCTAAACTCTTCCAAGACCCTCCAATTACTGTCGACCATCCGCCCAAACCGGAGGAGGTCGAAGCATTTTGGAGAGAAGTCTACGAGGTCCAGCATCCACTAAAAGAAGACTCAAAGAACATAAATAGCTTCAAGGAGCTGTGCAATGCCCTCATAACACCTGAGGAAGAATGCTCACCTATCACTACCGAGGAGATGAAAAACATATTAAGAGGCATGGAGAACGTTCCCGCTCCGGGACCAGATGGTATCAAGACCTTCTGGTGGAAGAAGTTGCCTTCAACCCACCAGCATCTGGCCCGAATTTTCACCTCATATCTTAAGTCGGAAGAGCCTATTCCGGAGTGGTTGGTGGAAGGGCGCACAGTGCTCCTGCCGAAGACAGGCAACTTAGCTGACCCTAAGAATTACAGGCCAATAACTTGTCTGAACACACTGTATAAGATCTTCACAGCCATCCTAAATGATAGGATTCTTCGGAAAATTAAACCTGTGTGGCGAGAGATGTATGAACAACGTGGCTCAAAGAAAGACGTAACAGGATGTGGGGAGAACTTGCTCATTGATAGGTGTGTCTGTAAAGACGCAGCATCCTATCAGCGATTTCTATCGATGGCCTGGACAAATTACCGAAAAGCTTTTGATTCAACCTCCCATAGACTTATCATCTGTCTGTTGGAAAGCTTAAAGGTTCATCCACACATCGTGAGATGCATAGAGAGATTAATGCCGCTTTAGAAAACCAGATTTACCATCATATCTGGAAAACATCGTGTGATCACTAACAGTATCACCTTTCAGAGAGGTGTGTTTCAGGGCGACACCATGAGCCCTCTCCTCTTTTGCCTCACATTATTGCCACTATCTCTCGCACTTCGCCATTCCGAAGGGTACCTCTGCGGCAAACCTACAAATCGAAAGCATAAGGTAACTCCTGTATTTTACATGGATGATCTTAAGATCTATGCTAGAAATCAAGAGAAACAACATCTAGCTCTAAAAATCGTCAAAGAGTACACTCAAGAGATTGGAATGGAGTTCGGGTTCGAGAAATGCGCCAAGGTTAATTTGAAGAAAGGAAAACTTAACGGCATCCCCGAAGATCCTGAACTCGTTGACAGAAGCGCTATACACCGTTGCGCTGGAGAGACCTATAGATACCTGGGCGTGCCACAAAGCCGCATTCAGGACGTAACATCTGAAGGATACTTTCCGATGCAGATACAAACGTCTCCTCCGACAGATATGGTCTTCCGAACTGTCGGCGAGGAACAAAGTATCTGCAACGAACATGCTTGCCGTCCCAGTAGTACTCTATTCATTTGGAGTAGTTCCATGGACGAAGGACGAGCTCAGATCCCTCGATAACGGGTCCCGAAAGGTTATGCACATGAACAAAAGCATGCACCTTAAGTCTTCTGTTCCACGACTTTACATCTCACGCCGTCAAGGTGGTCGTGGAATACTGAATCTTGAATGTCTTCACAACAGGATTATTCTGGGTACAGCACATATTGTCGCAGATGGACAAGATCCTCTTCTTAAAATGGTCAGAAATCACGAAGAAGTTGGTAAAGCGGCGTTTCTTTACAAAGCAGCAGAAGAGGCTGCTGAAACACGCGGCCTTGACTTCAATATCGGGGGTGAGCAAAATGCATCAAATCTTATCCATCTTGAATACTCACTCCTGAAGGCCCAGATTAAGAAAGCACAGGAGAAAAATTTCCGCGAAGAGCTCCTCGACAAGAAGATGCACGGCATCTTCCACAGAAATGTGGAAGATCAGTCGATGTCGTATGAGCTGACGTTTGCTTTCCTTAGATCACCCGGATGTAAGTCGGGCACAGAGGGCTTCATTTTAGCATGTCAAGATGGTGTCATTTGCACTCTAGCATACCGTCGCCACATTTTGAGCCAAGATATTCCCGATGATAGCTACAGAGCGTGTCATGAACACCCCGAGCATCTAGGACACATACTATCTAGTTGTCCAGCTCATGCGGGAACAAACTACATCCAAAGGCACAATGCGGCACTGAGAGTGCTATATTACCATCTCTGTCACTCTTACGGCATTAGCCCAAATACCTCTCCGCTAAACGCTCCTAGAGAAATGGAGTCAATTGTCGAAAATGAGAAGTGCCGCATATATTGGAACTTCATATTCTCGACAATTGTTTCTGTTGCGCACTCAAGGCCTGACATGGTTCTTCTGGACTTCGAGAAACGAACCATGTTCGTTATCGAATTTTCGGCACCAGCGGACAAAAACGTCACAGCGAAGGAGAAAGAAAAGAAAGAAAGGTATAAAGACCTTATGAGGGAGTTGCGACGGTTATACCCGGAATATTCTGTTAAGCTAATCGTCCTGATCGTCGGCGCTCTTGGAGGTGCCAAGGTTTCACTTGTTAATAGCCTGAAAAGCATCCCTGCGTGTCAACTAAATGCTGAGACACTTGCAGGGAGAATGCAGAAGGCGGTCGTCCTTGGGTTGCTCCGTGTCCTCATGGTGCACGAGACTTTCGCCGGATCATCGTATTGAATTCGCGCAGACTGTAACCACCCATCTTACGGTCGTGAAAAGTGGTTACGGCTGAAATTTTACTGCGATTTCGCTGGGAGCGGGTGCAATTTTTCAGATTAGCACCCGCTCCTGGCGAAATCCTGCGGTTGTCCTTATGACAAACTTTTAACTATATATTTTTTTTTTATAAAACAGTTCTATTACTGATAAGCAAGTTACAAGTCGTCCTTTTTTACTTTCAAACGGACCTCCTACAAAATTTTGCGGAGGGAGCCTACACGTTTCTAGTTGTGCCACCGAACTTACTTACAATTTCAAATAGTAAGGCTAACAATCTTGCGCAGTGCTTATCGCAATGCGAAAAAGGAGATCGAACTCACTTGCAAAAGTCAAGCTCACAATTCTTTGCTTACTATGAAAATTAGTGATTCATACAGTTTACATGTTCAACTAGTGATGGGACATCGACATACAAACATCGGAAACATCGATGTTTTGGTTCCGATACATCGATGTTCAACTTCGATTGTCGGCCTCTCGATATATCGATCCCCTAAACATCGATAACTTTCCGATTTCGATATTTTTAATTCGATGTTTCTGCTCTCTTCTCGCTTATTAATCTCGGAGCTCAGATTGATAATATAATTTTTATCTGTGAATTTATTTTTGTGTTTTCTATTAATGACGAAAATCATTAGCACAATTGCGAGGTGAGCAAAAGTTTCTATTAAAACCAAAACTTATTATGTCAAGAAAGCGTAGGCCTTTTCCGCTTTTTTAAATATTTTACAAGATCGCCAACATGTTTTGACTCGGATCCAAGTTGAAACATGTTGACGATCTTGCAAATAAACATCAAAAGCCAGCGAAAGGCCTACACTTTCTTAATATAATTGTACCGACAAAAACCAAAACATCTACATAAAATGTTTGTTTGGTCAGGATCTATATTATGTTACTTTGATATTATTTTTTTGGAGTTGAATCAAGGCGTTTAAAAATCGAGGCTATATTTACGATTGAGGCTAAATCGATGTTAAATGGGAGACGTTTAAAAATTGAATCTATGTTTACGATTGATTTAGTTTATTTTCTATGTTGTATGTTTTATGTGTTCTACAGTTTTTACTGTGTTATGATATCAAAATAAGCTTTTATATGGCCGTGAATGTAGTAATTTATTCAAAAAAGGAAAAACCTGAATCAATATTTAGTACTTTACTTTAAAAAAAAAAAAAAAAAAATCTTCCAACATCGATGTTTGTTCTGAAACGAAATCGACGTTTTTGTACTTTAAATCGATGTTTCTGTTTTCAACACATCGATGTTCCAAACATCGACACTTTCGATTCGATGTCCCATCACTATCTTCAACTGTACTATTTCAAATAGTTATTGAAGCTACTCGTTTTAGTAATAGTTCTTTTTACAATTTGAAGTAGTAATGCTGACTTTAGGTTTTGTATATTTTGAGATCATTATCTTATTAAGTAGTAAAAACTATTCGAATTGTTTCTGGTACAATGCGAACAAGTAAACTTCAAGATAACAATACATAAATGTGAATCTGACTATCCACTTTTTTCCGCAGATCAATAAATCGGTTACCTAAGGCCGAAAGACACATACATTCTGCAATTCCTATCCACTGGCCATTCAAAAAAATCTTGTGCATTTGTTTAAATAATTGGCTCATAAAATAAACCAATATTGATGAGTGACAATGGTTTGCATATAATAGAAATCATCTTGAATCAACGCAAGAGTACTCCTAGAATACAAATAATTTGATTATTGTATATTTTAATTATTATAAACAAATTAAATTAACAAATAGCCAAATATCGTAATTGTGGTTGAAAAATATTTGTTCTTAGCTAAAAATGCTTTAAATTATTGTGATACTAATTGTTAGTCGGAATATCCATGAATTAATAACAATTAGAATTGTTATAAACAATTTTTTGCACAAATGAAATAAATAAATATAAAACTTTGGCACTTTTTGCAAAAAATTGTTTACAACAATTACAACTGTTGATGTTTCATAAAAATTGTGACCGATAGTCAGTCTCACTATAATTTAAAACATATTCATCCGAAAACACATTTTTTTCAACCAACATTACACTATGTGGCTGTTTGTGAATGTCATATGTTTATAAAAATTAATGACAAAATTAATTAATGACAATAATCAAATTATTTGCATTCTGGGAGTACTCTTGCGTCGATTTAAGATGATTTTCATTACATGCAAACTGTTATTGAAGAATAAATAATGATTTTGTAAAAAATCTCGATTTTCTCATACTTCGAGTAAACATATAATTAACTGAGGTGCTCTTCGAAATTTAGCGCTCTTCAATTTTAAAAAAATAATTGCGGATTGAAGCGAAATTGAAGGCTGTAGACCTTTTGAACGAAATGCTATCGTGTCCACTTCAACATTTCCATTATTAGTGCAAATATTAAACGATTTTCATGAATCTTGTTTCCACTTTCTTGAAATTATATGAATGAACTATTTCTGCTAATTAAAATTGAATCACGCGATGCTGTCATAATTTCAGTTTTTTGAACCGGCCTGCATCTCATAACAATGAGGAGGGTAATTCGTTCCGGGTCATTCGACGCGCTCGAAAGTCTCCACTCGCGCTACGGGGCCTGCCTCGTGGCTTTGACGAGGGTCGAGGCTCAGACATCGAAAATAAAAACGCAGCTAGTACTGAGCGTCACTGCATTTTTTTCTATTGTTCTTTTCTTTTTGTTTATAACTTTAAATATAAACATTTTTTCAAAAAACCGAGACTTCACAGCAAGACACCAATATTTAGATGAGGTATGCAAAATATCAGACAAAAATATTCAACCGTGCGGCCGGAAACTGGAATTCCTTTCTATAACGCTGATAAATCCCCTTAAAAATGCAACAATAAAACGGTTTCTTTATGCAATTATTGTGAAAATGAACCGGTGGAGTTTTCTACTAGGGTTTTTATGTTTGTTTGTCGCGTTAATTCTGCCGATGTGTATCGCTCCGGGGTGCAAAGTTGGTTTTCAGTAAACATTTTTTAAAGGAAGACATTCTCCACGAGAAAATCCTAAAAGGATCCGATGACACTATTTTGCGAAAGGTAAGTATTTAAGTAATATATTTACTGTAAAATCGAAATCACAATTTAAAGATAAAAGAAAAGTATGCTCTTTTTTATTCAATAAACTGTATTATTTGGTATTTTCACTTACAACTCATTTAAAAAAATTCGGTTTTTGTTCCCCTCAGCAAGTTAAAAAAAAAACACAATTTATTCATTTTTTTCGTACTGTTCAGAATAAAAATTTGTACCAAGTTAATGTAATGAATGGCCTATTTGTGCATGATACAAAAAAGTGACATTACGATTTTGGTCGCATGAATTGTTAAAGAAGAAAATTTGAGTTACGGTCACACATTTCGTAGCCTTCTAATTTAATCTTTAAATTAATGTCACTTTTTTTGTATGCTACTCAAATAGAACATTGACTAGATTGACTTGGTACATATTTTTTATTCTGAAAATTAGGAAAAATATGAATAAATTGTGTTTTTTGTTAAACTTCCTGAAGGAAAAACAAACCGAATTTTTTTGAAACGAGAAGTAAGTAAAAATACCTAATAATACAGTTTATTGAATGAAAAAGAATTTACTTCTGTTTCATCTTTAAAATGTGATTTTGATTGTACAGTAAATATATAATTACTTGCCTTTCCCAAAATAGTGCCAACAGGTCCTTTTAGGATTTTCTCGTGGTGAATGTCTTCCTTTAAGGGCAAGTGAAGTGTGGGTCATGTGACCAGATTCCTACCTTACCGGCACTTTTTTTATTTGTAAACTTATTTTCACATGAAGCGTTACATCGAGTTGAAAATTTGGGATACTAAATCACATGACCCACTCGTCACATGGCCTTGAAAAAGGTTTACTGCAAACGAACTGGCCTGCTTTCACGGTAAAATTTTTCCGAATTAAAATGTTTTGCCATAAAGTTTTAATAGCTGGGTCTTTCGGAACGACGGAAAAAATTAATTTTGTCATATTCGGGATCTTTGGGTTCTCTGTTCACTTTTGTAACCCAATTTGCATTCCGGAGCGATACAAATCGGCATAAGTAATGCGATAAATAAACATAAAAACACTATCAGAAAACTCCATCGGGCCATTTACACAATCATTGTTTAAAATTAATCACTTTAGATCAAAATCACAATCTTCATAACCCGAATTTTAAAATCTTTGATTTTATAAAATCAATCGAAAACTCGTTTTCTCTGCATTGCAAGCAAGCAAAGTCATGTTTTTGACTGAGCCTTGAATGGTTTGTCTCAGCCCATATTTTACTTTTCTTGTGCAGAACATGAGAAAGTTTTTGCCTACACTATTAACTTATATTTGCAGAATAGAATGCGACATTTTGCTAAAATTTCTTTAGCTGATTCCAAAAAAGCTAATTTGCAGAATAAGAAATTAGCGAAATTAGCTAAAACCTAATTCTAATTCGTAATTTATTATAAGACTTCGAAAAATAATTTTCGAATAATTTGATTGTTGCCAAAGATACGAATATTCGTTAATGGTCTTTCTTTCAGAGTGAATATACAAATGTTAGAATATTTTAGCTTCGTTACGAAGTCTATTTGATTATCACATTTAACAGTTCATTATTTGTAATTGTAAATAATATTCTATGATGTATTATATTACCTTTTTATAACATATTGATATAATAATTATATTCATTATACAGTTGCATTATATTGTAAAACAGCAATATAAAAAAAATGGTTCTTTATCACTATATTTAAAAGTGTTTGAATATCCTGGACTAATACAAAATAATGAAAAAATAAATAAATAAACCACAAATTAACGAAAAAAAAAGTTGAAAATATAAATTAATGAATTATAAAATTGACCAAATTATACAATTGCCGAATTATAAAATAAATGAATTGTTAAATTCCCATAAATACTTCAATTCCTGAAATTTGAATTTGCCGAAATTTAACATTGCTGAAAATAATTAATAACTTATTATTAATGATTAATTAAATTGTTTGTTTTATTTATAATTTCATTAATAGCCCATAAATTAATAATCAATTAACTATCTTCGGCAGTTTTAAATTTCGGCAATTTAAATATTTGTGGAAATTTAATAACTCGTTTATCTTATAATTCGGTAATCGTCTAATTCGGCAATTCTATAATTTGGTCTCGAAGTCAGTCAATTTTAGTTTCGGATATTTTTAAATTCGGGATTTTATTTTATGTCAATTTAAAATCTTGTTATTTGAAATTTTGGAAATTTTAATTATTTGGTCCTTTATATTTTCGACAATTTTTTGTTATTAATTTGTGTATTCGTTATTTATTTTTTCATTATTTTTTATATGTCCCAAACATCCATGCAATTTTTGTTTGGGATTATGTCAATAATGCCGTTTTTTCCTATATTAAACAAAATAATAAGTAAGTACATAAGTCTCATGTACTACCTGACTCTACATTATGAAGAAAAAATTATTTTAAACGGGTTTTCACATTTATTTTGTAATTTGTACGCATTTTTCCTATGGTATTGCATGGTTTTGTAGAACAAAGTTACTACCAGCGCCGCTGCACGGCCGTTTTCAACTGTCGGGACACATTTTTTACATTGGGCAGTACAGTGGAAGCACCCCCCTGCCAATGACCGGCAATCTGAAATCATGGACACACTACCAAAGAAAATAGAAAATATTTCTTCAAACAAGTTTTTGTTGAGTGAAGAAGGTGACGACTAAAAGAAGAAAGTCTAAAGACAATTTTAGCAAAATTTTGAACTAGAATCTTCTCAAATATTTAACATATCACTAATAACTAATAAATATTACCCTGCCGATTAAACGGCACTGAAACGGCACTGCCCAGTGCCGTTTCAGTACTGCTCGTTTAAAGCTACTCAGATTCCAGTTTTAAATGCCTGCAGAAGTTCCCTTTATACCTGCGACTAGACTACCAAGTAGACCAGCTGAAAGGAATTAAAAATTAAAATCTGTGAAATTTTGAAAATTACCTCTACGAAAGTTAGAAATTCAGAATCTACGGGTTTCGATAATTTCAGATATATAACTTTTTTTTTAGAAGTTTAAAATTGGAATGAATATAATATACCTCGTAAATAGAATGAGATACGCCAAACCAGGCATTTTTTAATTCAACTCCAGAATAGTATATTAGTATATAATTTATAATTATAAAATATATATGGGACAATTCAAAAATTAAAACAAGTATTAACAATTTAAAGAAAATTTTAAAAAGGTATTCGGAATGGTGGCGGCCGACTACTGTAAACCACTCTACCCGCCCGGTACGTGACGAATGCAATAGGACCATTATATGACCGTCGGCATCACTCTGAGTTGCCGTTTAGGTGTCGAAATCAGCACAGTCACTAAAACGGCACTGGCGGCCCAGTGCTGTTTCATCGGCAGGGTACATCAAATATTTCAATAACATTCACCATAGCGGGAAATTTGCGAGAGAACTTACATTTTAACGCCGACAAGATATCCCTGACAACCCTGGCGAAAGTATCGGATAGGAATTCCTTCCCAACCAATCCGAATCCTTCCGGAATCTGTATCCGAACCAATCAGAGTTAATTCGAACCTATCCGAAAAAATTTCTACATTTCGTTCGATCCAAATCGGTCAAAAATTAATCCGAACTTCCAATCCGAATAAATCCGAACCAAATTTTCAATCCGAATGAATCCGAACTCGGATGGACCTAAAACGATTTTCAATCTGAATGAATCCAATTCAATCCGAACCCGGATTCATTCGGATTGAAAATTTGGTTCGGATTAATTTTTGACCGATTTGGATCGAACGAAACGCAGACATTTTTTTTCGGATTGCTTCGAATTAACTCGGATTGGTTCGAATACAGATTACGGAATGATTCGGATTGGTTCCCCTGCCGATGAAACAGCACTGGCGAACGGCACTGGGTGGGCAGAGTGGTTTACAGTAGTCAGCCGCCACCAACCCGAATCCCTTTTTAAAATGTTCTTCAAATTGTTAATACTTTTTTAAATTTATGAATTGTCTCATTATATATTTTTTATAATTATAAATTATATACTAATATACTATTATGGAGTTGAATTAAAAAATGTCTGTTTTGGCGTATCTCATTCTATTTACGAGATATATGGGGACGGCGATTTGTCAAGCTCAGCGTAGAGGGCAATAGTGTGTATGGAGATATGCTTTTGCGCAGGCGCTACGGCATGGGCGCGCAATTACAAATTAAAATTTTTTAAACATCCACGAGTATTCATAATAAACAAACTAGTACTTAAAAATATTAAAATTTATCGAAAATTTAGTGACATAAAACGTTCCTCTTGCTTCTTTTTACGTAAAATATATGCTTAAACAAATACGTATTATTTAGATAATTGTAACATTATTTAAACAAATTATTTTGTTGTTATTATTGATTAAATAACTCATAAATTCTAGAAAATACGTTCATTTGGCGAGTTAACTGAAAAAAAATATTTGAACATTAAAATTGTTTAAACAATTGAATCTTGATGAACAATTTACTGGGTATTGCTAAATTACTGAAACACGGAATTATTTGTAACATATTATCGCGTTTAAATATTAGATTTACAAAAAGCTGACTTTTTCCCATGTTAAATCAATGGGAAACTTCGTGGTCTTTGTGGCACCCCTAAATATTAACCGATTTTGGATATTTAACCGTTTTTTGATTAATTTATTCGCTTAAATCAATGAAAAAAACACGGCAGGTTGCTTAAGGCTTCTCGGCTCAAGCTGTATCCTCAAAATTCAATTGCCTGCGATTTCACTCAATAAATACGAACATTAAATGTTTGAATACAAAGTGGTACCACTTTTTTAAATAGAAGTGTGTATCCATAAGGTAAATAAGCTGTTTACTCTAATAATTATTGCGTAAAATGAAAATTTCGAATGGTAACCTCAACTAACCTGAATATTCGAAAATTTCATTTTATGCAAAAATTATTAATTAATAATTGGGTCATATCAGGCGCTTGAATTTTGAGGTTAGCTGAGCTTCAAGCCAACAGTCTTAAAATGGTCAAAAATAAAAACAAAATTAATATAAAAGTGTAATCAATATTTTTGGAATATGACATGGAAAATGTACTGCACAAAGCACGAATTAATTCTTTAACAAAAAAGGTAAAATGAAGAAACGAGTGATAATAGCGATTTGACAGATCGCGGATACGGTTAGCGCACGTATTTTTCGTATTATGGTAAAAGCCTTCGGTCCAATAATCTTCTTTAGTAAAGTGGCTCGAGCACAATCGCGATTATGAACTCGGACAGTAAACCTTATCGTTTAATGGCTATTATCCACTGTTTCCTCCGTTTTTTATCAATCGGAAATTGATGTCCTCCATCATTTTTGCACCCGAATGCCACACACATACCTGGCATCAGAGGCTCCAGAACGTGGGATTTTTCGGCCCCCACCACGTTCCCATCTGGGAAAAACACATGCAAACGTAGCGTGTCGGTGAGAAGGCTCTGTTAAGCGTTGCGTCGGCCATCCTCGTGTGAAGCCGAAGAAGCACGAGCACGAACCCGTGGCAGCGTGGCTCGGGCCGAGCCGAGCTCGTCCGACTCGGACGCGATTCAGTTTCGTGGGCTATTAGGCGGTTTGGGTTGATTTTTGTTTTCAAGAATGACACCTGAAGGAAAGACTTCATACATGTAATGAAGTCTCGAAATATTTTTTATTATGTGTTTCAGGAATGTATATGGGATTTTAAGATTATGGTAATAAATCATTATTATTTTTGATTTAATTTGTCGAATTAATGAAAATAAAATTGATAAAATTTTTAATTATAAAATTAAATTAATTAAAAATAATGAATAAAAATTGAAATAATTAATTAGTTTAATCAATTAAATTAGAATTAAATTAATTATAAAATTTTCAATTTATTACATTGATCAACTTTTTTCATGTATACTCACCTCTGATGATTACCTTTCTTTTCATGTTATTTTAGGCTATAATCACAAATTTTGGGGATTTCAAGAGAATTCTGAATATTTTTCTTTGATGCTGCCCTGATAGGGTCAAACATGGTACAAAAAACCGTCGTGAAATTTCAAATAAAAACTGTACTCTGTATTAATTAATTTTGAGCATGGAAAATATTGATACGTTTTATAAGTATTCCCAAATTTTGTTTGAATATGATACACAGTAATTTTTATGAACAAATTCTTGTAAATAGTTGGTAGTTTTTTTAATTTCATGATATTTTTGTACCATGTTTGACCTAAGGGAACAGATTTCAGGGATGAAATTATAAAAATATCTCAGTGTTTGGTTGATAAAAATATTTTTTGTTGTATATTTTACATATCCGAAATATTGAAAAATGTTGTGAAATTTTGCCAAGAATCCTATATGAAAATTATACGTATAGAAATTAAAATAAGAAAAAAAAACAGTTGAATAATGAATTGTTATTCAAAATTTTTTAGTTTGTGTACAACAATATTTTTCGCCTTAAATTATAATTTTGTTGAAATTTTTCTTTCATCTTCATTAAAAAATGTAGTGACTTGAAAATTCATTTATTTGGTTGAAATTTCATTCTTTAAAAGTTGATTTCAACTGTTTTTAATTAAAAATTCGAATTTTCCCATTGAAATAGCAATTATTACATTTTTTGTTAAAAATTCAGCTTTTTTGGGTGAAAATTCAACTGTTTAGTTAAAACTCATATTTTTTGTTGGAATATTGCTTTATATTCAGAAATATTCTAAGACCTTCGAAAATTTTTTTAAGACTCTCAGGAAAATTATATTTATACCTATAACCTTAAATATAAATAACATAAAGAATGAATAGTTGTTCGAAATTATCATTTTGCATTACAAATTGTCTTTTGCGTCTAATTATAATTTGATTGTAATATTCTTTTTTCTTGACCAAAAATCGTTTTTACTTGAAAGTTTATTCGCTTTCTTTAAAATTATTTTTTTCAAGTTAAATTCAACCGTTTATTATTTAAAATAATTTGTTTTTGACATAGCAATTATCACATTTTTCGTTGAGAATTACCCTTTTTCGTCTGAAAATAAAACTATTTGTTTAAAAATTTTTTTTTTTTCAAGTTTTAATTTGAAATATTTGAAATGTTAGAAAATATTTTGGAATTTTTGTCAAGAATCCTATATAAAAATTATATTTATATAACCTTGAAATGAGCAAATTTTTTTTTTTTTAATAAATACTTATTTGAAATGTTGTATTTGTATTAAAAATTATTTTTTTCCTTAAATTATAATTTGGTGCAAATTATTCTTTTTTCTCAACTGTTTTAATCAAAAATTAGAATTTGTTCTCATTGAAATAGTCATTATTACATTTTTTTTGTAAATTGAGCTTTTTTGGTTGGAAATTCATTGTTTTTTTTTGTTTTTTTTGGACAATTCAACTGTTTAGTTAAAACTTATATTTTTCTTGGAATTTTGATTGACATGCAGAAATATTATAAAATCTTTAAAAATTTTCTTTCATAATTATCTTTCAAAATATATTGGAATTCTCTATAATCTTATGAAATTCTTTGAAATCTCATGCAATTCCTTAAAATCTTTTAAAATACACTATATTCTTTAAAATACTTTTGATTTATTTATTATTTATCATTATTCATTATTTATTATTAATATATAATATATATGTATAATATATAATATATGTATATATATTATAATAATATAATATATTAATATTTATTATTTATTATTTATTATTTATTATTACCATAAAATCCGTAGAAAACTCATTTACTTACTTAAAAATAAGTAACCTCAAGAATGAATAGTTATTTAACATTTTTATCTTGTATCAAAAATTATTTTTTGCCTTAAATTATAATTTCGTTTTAATTGTTTCTTGACTAAAAATCGTTTTTACTTGAAAGTTTATTGATTTCGTTGAGAATTCATTTTTTTTAAGTTAAATTCAATGAAACTATTATTTAAAGAGATGAAGGGAAGTAAAAGTACAGAGTTTTTTAGCATGAGAAACAGCAAAGGTGAAATGCTATATGATATAGACGGGATAGTAGACGCTTTAAAAGACTCTTTTAAAGAACTATTAGGAGGTGAAGATATAGGGCAACAAAACTACGACATTGAACATAATACAATAGAAAACCCAATTGAAAAAGTCAGTGTCACTGAGGTAGGAGATATAATTAAGAACTTGAAAAACGGTAAGGCTGCTGGTTTAGACAGTATTAGCGCTGAAATGCTTAAATACGGTGGCGAGTACATACCTCACAGGTTGTGCGAATTGATAAATTTATGTTTCGAGACAGGAGAAATCCCAGACGATTGGAGAAAGGCGATTATTGTACCAATATATAAAAAGGGAGATAAAAACAACTGCAGTAATTACAGAGGTATCAGCCTACTAAGTACCGTAAGTAAAATATACTCAAAAATACTTATTCGTAGGGTAATGGAAATTACAGAAGAGAAGATATGGGAAGTCCAAAGTGGATTTATGCCAGGAAGATCATGTACAGATCAGATATTTAGCCTAAGACACAGATCACAGAAAAAAGCTTGAGAGTAGGAAAGAAAGTTTTCTGTGCATTTATTGACCTAGAAAAAGTTTTCGACACGGTAAATAGAAGTAAACTTTGGGAAGTCCTTAAAGAGTATGGAGTGAATGGAGGGCTCCTACAAGCAATAAAAACAATATATACGGGTAGTAAAGCAAGTGTAAGGGTAAATGGAAAACTGAGTGACTGGTTCGATATAATGCAAGGCGTGAAACAAGGATGCGTTATGTCCTCGTGGCTATTTATCATATTCATGGATAAGTGTCTAAGAACTGCCCTCTTCAACGAAAAAGGTATAGATCTCGAAACCGTCAAAGTACGTGGGTTGGCTTTCGCAGATGACAAGATTATTATGGCAGAATCAGTCGAAGACTTGCAAAGAATGTTGAATAAACTTAACACAAGCATGAAGAACATGGACCTCAAAATTAACGTGAATAAAACGAAAGTCATGGTTTTTGAGGGAAAAAGTGAGAAAACAATATGCAACATTGTCCTAAATGATGTGAGATTAGAACAAGTTGACAAGTACGTATATCTAGGTAGTCTATTCACTAGCGACGGAAAAATAGATGGGGAATTAGATAGGCGCATAAATAAGGGTAAGCAGGTTATCGGTAGAGCAGGATCCATCCTCGCGAATAAAAACATATCAAAAAAAGCTAAAATGGCCATACATAATTCCATATTCGTACCAACTGTACTATACGGTAGTGAGGCATGGACCTGTCAAGAAAAGGACAGGAGAAAAATCAACGCGATCGGCATGAAACCTCTGCGCATAATATGCGGAAAAACACTGATGGACAAAGTCCGAAACGAGATAATCCTCAAAGAATGTGGTACAGGAGACACGCTAGTTGACATATGGGAAAGAAATCAGTTAAGATGGTTCGGACATCTTGAAAGAATGAAAGATGAACGACTGACGAAGCAAGTATATAAAGGTAAAGTAAATGGCAGAATGCCCAGAGGTAGACCGCCGAAAGAATGGTTAGAATCTGTAAATGAGACATTGATCCGAAGACACATAAGAAGTCATAGGAACAGAAGAGCTTGCATGAAGAAATGCATGGACGTAAATGAAGCTAGAGTAGTATGCCAGGACAGAAATGTGTGGCGACAAATAGTTTATAAGCAGAGTGACAATAGAGTGAATGATGCCTGAAACAAAGACCTTGGATACTAATGGGCCCAAGTGGGGAACCATACATAACAATTTTGTGAGGCTCCTCACTTGGGGTGATCGCTAGAGAGATTGATCAGCAACCTGGGTCGGAGCAGTGTTGCGGAGTGAACGTGTTATTTGAATAAATAACACGAAAACTCCAGATCAATCTAAAATATCTATACCATAACACATATACCTATATACCTATCTACCTTATACCATATAACGACCTACTTTACACCTATATACCCATCCCACTACTTTCCAACCGAGTAAGTCACGCCTACCCCGAAAGGGAAATGGCTTAATGGTATAATAATAATAATAAAATTCAACGGGTTTTCATTAAAAATAATTTTTTTTTAATTGAAATGGCAACTATCACATGTTTCTTAGAAAATATTTCGAAATTTTTTTTAAGAATCTTAGAAAACTTATATTTATATTTATTTGTACAATTTTATTGTAATTGTAAAATAATTTTTACATTTATTTTAAAAATTAAAAATGCTGCAAGAGCTTGCAGCAGGCGAAAAATATGAAGATACCACGTAACAAAATTCGCCTTAAACTCTACCTCCGCTGTGGTGTGAAAATGAGTTTTATTGTATATTTAATCTCTCCCTTTTACGGGTTTGAGGGCCTCCGCTCCCTGTACATATCTTTACATTTCATCCTTAGTCTAACTTATTCGCTGCTTATATTCTAAATCTTCGCCTTACATGATAACAGTCATATTAATACTATTATTCTTAACTTTCTACAAATCTAAGCATGAGCGACCTTCCAGGGCTTCCGTTTTCTCTTACCATCAATTGCATTTTCAACGATTTAAAATTTACCATTTTTCTAGTGACTTTCCTTCACAGAGGATTACCCGTTTGGCTCTGCCCTGTTCCCTTGCTTTCTCTTATTTCTTCCAGCTTTTTCATCCACATCACTCCCTGTCCATTACCATCCAAGATCCATCTCACACACTCATCCACACTCAACTGTCCATCTTCCTCTCCTGTACACCTCTCTAACACATGTGCCCATGACTCCACCTCGTATCCACATACTCTGCACAAATTATCCTCTTCATCCATCCAATATCTACAAGATCTCACTCCTTCCCCCATTCTAAACCGTACCACCCTATTCCATTTGTCTTCCTTTTTCATCTTTTGCAAATATTCTGGTTCCGTCAACCCTTTGACCATCATATACCATCTATTGTACTTCGAATCCATAATCTTTCTCCATCTCTCTTCTCCTTGTCTTACTAATAGCTCTAATTCAATGTTCTGCCAATCCAGAACCCCTTCCTGCATATCACAAACATTCCTCATTTTTGTCCTTTCTTCCTCCCATTTCGAGTTTCCCAAATTTCCTCTCGTCTCCTTGTTCCGAACTTCGTCCAAGCATACTTGTGCTATCCTGCTCCCCTCCCCCCTTTTCAGTTTCTCTTCAAACCTCCAGGCTCTCTTAATTTGTCTCGTTACCATTTTCTCCCTTCCTAGTTCTTCCCTCAACAAGTATCCTGGGCAACTCCAACTAACCCCCATTACCCATCTCAGAAATCTCTCATGCATACTTTCCACTTTCCTATGTTCTTTCCATCCCCAGACTTCTACCCCATAACCCAATACCGCCCATACCAACGCATCAAACAACCAGACCCTCATTCTCCAATCGTCCTTGAACCTTCTCTTTCCTATACCCCATACTTGGCCCATTACTTTGCTCGCACATTCGATTCTCTTCCTCACCTGCACCTCGTTTCCCCCTCCTGCCTCAAACCAGAAACCTAGGTAACAGAACTCCTCCACAGTTTCCACTGTTTGTCCGTTCATCTTCCAACCGTAACCTATTTTGGTCTTTCTCTTTCTGAAGCACATCACCTTGGTCTTCCCTACGTTCACCGTCAGTTCTTTTGCTCGTACATATTCTTCGAAAATTTTTATCATTAGGTTCATACCCTTCTCATCGTCTGCTAATAGAACTACGTCGTCCGCGTATGCTAGAGAGTACAGTTTGCTATTACCCAGAATCGTCCCCCCTTTCCCTTTCTCCTTTAGCTTCTCCTCTAAGTCTGCCAGCAGCATATTAAAGAGCAGCGGACTCAACGGGCACCCTTGCCTAAGACCTCTTTCTGTCCAGAAAACCTCCCCTTTTTTCCCCCCTATCTTCACCCTAATCCTGGTTTCAGTAAAAATTTCCTTTATCCTCTTCACTAACCCTTCCTCTATTCCCTTCTCTTTCATTGCCTGCCATAGAACTTTTCTATTCACTGAGTCAAAAGCTGCTTTAAAATCTACGAACAAGGCTACTAATTTCCCTTTTTTTCTCCCTAAGTTTCTGTTAACCAAGTAGTTGAGTACGTAAATGTTATCTATTGTTCCCATCCCTTTTCTAAATCCCGTCTGATTGTGTGGGATACTTTGTTTCTCTTCTATCTGACTCTCCAACCTTTTTCTTAGAATTTCCGTGTATATTTTATAACCCACTGGCATGAGGGTGATCCCTCTGTACTCTTCTACCTTCTTACCATCCCCTGTCTTGACAAGCGGTACCACCAGCCCTGTCCTCCACTCCTCCGGCCACCCTTCTCCTTTCCAGACCTTGTTGCAGATCTTCCACATCCCTTCCCTAGTCCCTTCTCCTCCATACTTTATCGCTTCGTTCTCCATACCATCCTCTCCTGTAGCCTTGCTTCTTTTTAGTCTATCTATCGCCTCATTCACTTCTTCTCTTGTTATTTCGTTCACTTCCTCCCTTTCTCCCTGCATTCCTCATCCCACCAGCCTCTCTTTCCCTTTTCTCTTCCTTCTTTCGCACCTATCTCATCCCTTACCTTCTCAATCGACCCTTTCAACCTCTCAATCAACACGTCTACTTCCTCCTCCTTCTCATATCTAACATTCTCCTTTTCCATTTTTTGTTCAAACACTTTTAATTTATCTACCCCCCAGTCTCCCATTTTCGCGTTCCTTTCCCCCCCTCTTTCCTTTCTCCCTCTACCGCGCTTGTGGACGCCACCCTTCAGTGTCGCTATTACTGGGAAGTGCTCGGACCCTATCTCATTCCCCACCTTCATACTGCATATCATATTCCTCATTCTTTCTTCCGCCAGGATGTAGTCTATAACCGTCTCTCCCTTACCTACAAATGTGATCTCTCCCTTCTCATCTCCTTTCATATTGCCATTACATATGAACCATCCTGTTTCTCCTATTACTTCTAGTAACCTCCTCCCCTCCCTGTCTATCTCCCTATGTTTGGAGCTCCTTATATAGGCCTCCTCTTCTTCATCCCAAGTCCCTCCCCCTTGCTCGCCAGTCCAAGCATTCAAGTCACCTCCTATCAGAACCAACTCTTCCTTCTTTTCCTCCATCCACCTCCTTATTTCTCTCCAACCTTCCTCTTCCCCTCTTCTTCTATATACACAAACCACCGCTATTTTGACTTTTCCAATTACAATCCTTCTTACCATTGTTCCATCCTTTTCCTCTCTATCCTCCTCTGTTCTCCCTTTTACTGCCAGTTCTTTTCTCACCCCCGAGACCATGCCGCCCATCCCTCTACCTTTAACGTGTTCCTTTCTCGATTCTTGCATTGTCCACACATACCCTTTAGGTAGCATCCTTTTCATCCCCTTCCAATCCTTCTCATCTGCCCATGTTTCACTCATCATAATCACATCCCATTTTTCTAACTCCCGCCAAAATCCTTCATTCTTGTTCTTCAAGCCTGACACATTCCAGAAAGCTATTTTTACGTTTTTCCCATCCCTTCCCTCTCCTATCCTCCTTACTTTTCTTCCGCCTTGCTTTTTGGAAACCCCTCTGTTTGCTCGCTAACATCTTTTGTATCTTCCTTTTTTCTACCTTTCTCAACTCTTTTTTCCTTCTTCCTTATTTCTTCTGATTCCTCATCCCAGAACCATTCCTCTCCATTTATCCATAATCTGTCTCTCCCTATCCATACCATGTGCCCCTTTTTCCTCTCTATCCATGCCCTCTGGTCTATTTGCCATCTCCTTTTCCTCTCCCTCCATGTCAGATCCTCTTCAATTCTTTCCCTTCTTCCTTTCAATAATTTTTTGTTCTCCATAATTTTCTTTTTCTCCTCCTCACTCCCTACTTTTACTACAAACATTCCTTCCTTTCCTTCGTTCGTCCCTCCTATCCTCTTAACTCCTTCTACCCTTACCTGCACTCCAATATTTCTCAGAAGATTTATGATTTCCGCCTCCCCTGTTTCACTCTCCATTGTCAATCCCTTAATAATTATGTTATTTTTTCTCTTTGCCTTTTCTTCCCCTTCCAATCTCCTTTCAATGTCACTCAGTCTCTTCTTCAATCTTTCATTCTCATTTTGCACGTTCTTATTACTCCCTATGTCTATTTCCTCACCCTCTGTTTCTTTCCCCATATGTTCATTCCTCAATTCTAAGTTGTTCACCCGTTCTTCCAGCTGTTTTATCTCAATATTTCTCCTTTCGTCATCCTCCTTCTGTCTATTCTCTATGCTCTCTAGCTTACGCCATACCTTATCCTTCTCCTCTTTCCAGATTTTATCCCACTCCTCCCACTTTTCTCTTACTTTCCTTACTTCCCCCCTTACAGAATTTCTGACCTTTCTTAATTTTATTTTTTGATTGTATTTGTATCGTATTTACTAAACGATCAAGATATTTTTATAACTTAATTCCTGAAATCTATTCTCTAAGGTCAAACATGGCACAAAAATGTCGTAAAATTGAAAGAATGATCAACTATTTACCAGAATCTTTAAAACAAAAATCAATGAGTACCATATATTTAAATAAAAATTAGGAATATTTATAAAAAGTATTGAAATTTATAATTTTTTATATAAATGTATACAGTAACAGTTTTTATTAGAAATTTTACGATGGTTTTTTACCATATTTGACCCTAGGGCAGATTCAAGGCAAAATATTCAAAAAATATGTTAATTAGTTATTAAAATACTACAAATAATAACCTTCAAAATTATTTCGTCTTTTTAAAATCATGGGAAACTTCGTTATAAAATCAATTTCGTTCAATACATTTTACATTTATTTACTATTAATTTCCATTAAAAGTTATTTTACAATTGAAATAAAATTGTACAAATAAATATAAATATAAGTTTTCTAAGATTCTTAAAAAAAAAATCGAAATATTTTCTAAGATTTCAGATTTTTCAAATTAAAATTTGAAAAAAAGCATTTTCAACCGAATAGTTTAATTTTCAGGCAAGGAGGTTAGCTTTCAACGAAAAATGTGATAGTTGCCATTTCAATTTAAAAAAAAATTATTTTTATTGAAAACCCATGGAATTTAACTTTAAAAAAATGAATTCTCAACAAAATAAATAAACTTTCAAGTGAAAACGATTTTTAGTCAAGAAACAATTGAAAAGAAATTATAATTTAAGGCAAAAAATAATTTTTGATACATGATAAAAATGTTAAATAACTATTCATTCTTGAGGTTACTTATTTTTA
>CAKNXH010057622.1:66168-159460 GCA_932178445.1 Andricus quercusramuli | reverse complement strand
ATTATTTAATAGGTATAAAATTCGCGATAATCACCGACTGTATTGCCGTCCGAGCAACAGCAACTAAGAAAGAGATACAGCCTCGCGTTGCACGTTGGTGGAGTTACTTCCAAGACTTCAATTACGAAATTAAATATCGCCCAGGACCACAGATAGCACATGCTGATTATTTAAGTAGAAACCCCGTGGAATGTCTATCTGTAGATATCACTCCAGCAGAGTGGATTAAAGCTGCGCAATTACAAGATAGTGACATTGAAATAATAAGAAAAATATTAGAATCGGGGGATAATCAGGCAGCAGTTAGACAGTACTTCGATAATTATGAATTAAGAGGCGGAGTAGTTTTTAGAAGGACAGAACAGGGTTTAAAATGGGTAGTTCCGCGAATGTCACGTTGGAATATTACCAAAATGTGTCATGACGATCAAGGACATTTTGCATTGGAAAAGACGCTTGAGAAAATTCGCGAAAATTATTGGTTTAAGGGAATGAAAAGATTTGTTACAAAATATGTAAAGGCTTGCTTAAATTGCCTATATTATAAATCTAAGGGAGGTAAAAAGCCAGGATATTTACATCCGATTGAAAAGGTTTCGATTCCCTTTCATACGTTGCACTTAGATCATGTTGGACCTTTTGTACGCTCGAAAAATAGAAATACGCAAATATTAACAATCATTGATGGGTTTACAAAGTTTTGCGTTCTCGAGCCTGTCCAGAATACCAAAGCAAGGTACGTCATTAGGGCACTAGATCCGCTGTTCGCATTATTTGGTGTGCCAATAAGAATGATAACGGATAGGGGAACTTCATTTACTTCCCACGCGTCTCAAGCCTTTTGCAAAGAAAAGGGAATTAAACATGTAGTGAATGCAGTGGAAACACCAAGAGCAAACGGACAGTGCGAAAGATTAAACCGCACAGTATTGAGTTCACTAGCAGCCACTAGTGCTGGGGATTCAGAGGATACATGGGATAGGAAGCTCAAACAAGTGCAAAGTGCAATAAATTGCAGTACAAATAGGACCACCAAAAGGAGCCCAGCTCAGCTTCTTTTTGGATTCATGCCGAGGGGTGTAGCAGACGCAGCCCTGTCAGCGGAGATTCAGACGACACTTGACAGATTAGATCTGAAAGCACTAAGAGAGAAAGCGAAGAAAAATACGGATGCAGAGCAAGCTGAGCAAAAGCGGAGATTTGACGCACTACGAGTGGAGGCGCCTAAATACGAGATAGGTGATATCGTGATGGTAAAATCAAGTCCAATAGCGACAGGAGAAAGCAAAAAGTTAGTTGCAAAAGCAAAAGGCCCATTCCGGATTACAGCTGTTCTGCCAAACGACCGGTACGAGGTCCAGGATTTAAGGGACCTGAAAAAGTCCCAAGGTCACAGGTCCGTGATAGCAGTGGACAGCCTAAAGAAATGGATAACTTTTGATGCCATGGAATAGGCTGGTAAGTTGCATGTGAGTCAGACTTGTTTGGGCAAGGTATAGCCAAGTCTAGAACTTAGGGCTAGTTTTTGGTCAAAACTAGCTGGAAACTAAGTATCTAGGCGGAGGCGGGACCGTATGCAGTCGAAGTCAGAGTAATCCTGGGCTGAGTTGTCGCTAGTCACGCACTCAGTTGGCAGGACCTCTGGCAAGGCTGGTCACTAGGTTGTTTCTTTTTTTTTCTGTTGCATTGATCGTATAATTGTATTACTTTTCTTTTTTTCTCTCACTCTGGTAATAAGGCATTGCGATTCAAGTATGATCTTAAGAAATTGATCACTCCTTTTCCATTCTTGGAATCGTAGGAAAGCTCGAAAGTCATGCAAAATTAAAAAGAGGTATTTTGTCTGTTTCATTTGTCATAATGGAGTGGAAACAAAGCTGCTCGAGGACGATCAGTTTCAGGATGGTCGATTGTGAGGAATATTTTGGAGAGTAAAGAGCAGGAAAAGGAGAAAGTAAAGTAACGAGGTGATTACATTGGAGCGATAACACAGGGGACCATGGAAGGGCGAACCTCAATATTAAGCAGCCCTCGATTTGGGGTCGGATGGGAGAGGTGAAGCCCTCAGGTAGTTCGACTCGAACCGAGTATTCGAGTGGTCGACGATTTTGTTGTTAAGATTTATTGAAGCGTCTATGTCTAAAGAATTAATCAATAATTTACTTCATAACTGGATCAGAGTAGTATTTATTTCATAGATATTCTGGTCCACCACATATACGTAGAAACGCGTAAAATTCGTTTTCTTGACATTGCGCAATATCGCATCATATGACGCAACAATGTTCTATACGTAGAAACACGTAAAATTCGATTCTCGACATTGCATCATGTGATGCAAGAATGTTCTAGAACGTTCTACACTATAATCGACACGTTCGGGATATAATTTTTGCAACGCAAAATGTGATGCGTCATTACAACAGCCTTGAAGCTGCTGACGAAATAAATTCTTTCAGAAATTGCGTAGTATATTTTGATGATGCCATCAAGAACATTCTAGAATGTTTTATCTGTAAGGAAGCAATAAATCATCCTTGTTTTTCTCGTTATAACCTTGAACGCGTTGCCGGAACGTTCTACATTATAATCGACACATTTGGAATATATATTTTTGCAACGCAAAATCTAATGTGTCAATACAATGTCAATACAAATTCAAAATCAATGGTCCAAGTACCTTGGAAATAGTTGATGAAAGAAATTCTTTCCAGAAATTGCGTAGTATATTTTG
The DNA here is from genome assembly GCA_932178445.1 of Andricus quercusramuli. Classification (NCBI taxonomy): domain Eukaryota; kingdom Metazoa; phylum Arthropoda; class Insecta; order Hymenoptera; family Cynipidae; genus Andricus; species Andricus quercusramuli. The sequence goes on along the minus strand of CAKNXH010057622.1, from coordinate 156,726 downwards.
ACGATACCATCAAGAATATTCTAGAATGTTTTGTCTGTAATGAAGCAATAAATCATCCTTGTTTTTCTCGTTATAACCTTGCACGTGTTACCAGAATGTTCTACATTATAATCAACCCGTTCGGAATATATATTTTTGCAACGCAAAATCTAATGTGTCAATACAATAACTTTGGAAGGTGTTGACGGCAGAACCTTGGAAGGTGTTGACGGCAGAAATTCTCTTCAGGAAGCAATAAGTCATCCTTGTTTTTCTCCTAATAACCTTGAACATGTCTTGACATGAATTCGGCTCGTACAATTCTCAAACTGGTGTAGCAACTGGATGCAACCTGATCCGTGAGAATAAATCAAATTCATATAGACGAAAACAGGATGTCACATCAAATTTCACATGTACACACTTGCAAATTTGCATCTTAAATGTGACTGTTTGATCTATAAGGAAGCAATAAATCATCCTTGTTTTTCTCGTAATAACCTTGAACGTGTTTTGACATGAATTCGGCTCGTACAATTGTGCAATATTCTGTGACGTCATCATGAGCTTCTAGAATATTCGAGCATGTTCGGGAATGTTCAAGAAGCTCCCAGATCCCTCAAGAATGTTCTAGAAGCATCACACACACACACACACACCTAATACTAATTGATCCAGAACGCTGCCTGCCTATCTACTGATGGATAGAATGTACGTAACTCGCGCTGACAAATAGAATCTAAGTAACTCAGAGTAGCGGATAGAAACTACGTAAGTTCATTTCTTCGGATTTCGAGTTACCGTCAGAAACTGTTGGAGTGTGTTGAAAGCCGTAATAAAAACGCTCCAATTTTTCTATTGGTTGATTTAAATTGATTATTATTAATTAATTAATATTATTAAATAATAAATAACAAATTCATTCTCTTAACAATCATTGACTTGCATGGACTATAAAAAACCCAATCTCAAGCGAAGTAATATAATCGGATTTTATGTAGATCAATATTTATAATTTATAAGTATTTTTGTATTAAAGACGAAGCTTACATAATATGAAAGTCCTGGCGGAGAAGGAAAAGTCGACTGAATTTGAAACTTCTAATAGGTTTGAGGTTAGATCAAACAACACACTATTGAAGATACATAGAAAACATCACTAACTGTTTTGAACATGAAGTTCAGGTTATACTTTATTTTGCGATGATTATAGGATCACTAGGAAAACTTTATTATATCTTAGATAATTACACTTAAATTGTGAAGAAAAAATGAAACTTTCAACACAGTTGCCTAAAAACTTGCATTTTCTTACTTGCGTATTTTCTATCCGTCCCAACGAGTTGCGTAGATTCTGTTTGTCAGCGCGAGTTAAGATAATATGATGAGACGGCAACTTGTACGGTCATTATTGAAAGAAAAATAATGTTTTTTTGCTGCGACGCTCTGGAAGGATTCCTTATAATGATCCTGTCGTACAATATTTTTGGGGTTTCTTATCTAAAAGAATTAGAAACGACCCTCGAATTCATAAAAGTTTATATTTATTAAATGTTTTAAGAAATTTTTAATGCGATCTAGTCCCTTTTTTGGAGATCTTCGTATATTCTCTTTATATATTGTACCATATAATCTGAATAAATTTGATAAATGTTTCAGTCTATTATTTATCGAAAATTGCATATAAATCTCTATTCCAGAATTTTATTGCAAATTCCGCTGAATGGAGATAAGGGGAAGTGGTTGCCAAAATACTGTTTATTTTATGATTGTTGAAGTACAACTGCTGCACTGTGATTCAAAATAAGAACACTGACAAAAATAGTTCAGCTGTCCCAGCTAGAAGTTTAGCTGGATTTCGTCTTCTAAGAAAATTTAGCTGTATTACCTAAATTTCTAGCTGTGTGACCTAAGTATCTTCAAGCGTTTTAAAATAATTTCGCAGTGAAACAAAATAATATAACATAAATGAAAAGGACTCTAAAGTCTAAACTTAAAATATATATACGTATAAGTATATAAGTTCTGTTCATTCAGAAAAGTTTTCAGTTCTTTGAATAAATGTTATTTCATAACTTGAGAAATTCGTGGTTGTTTTAATATTTATATTTTTGATTATTTCGCGCGTTTTTAATTTGATCTCTCATTATTCTCAATATATTGTTGACCAATTATACCTCATACACGTACTCTCCGAATTTGAATCAGCAGAAACGTCTAGTAATTTGAATTATTAACTGAGAAATTCGCTATGGATTAGTATACCATTATACCATTAAGCCATTTCCCTTTAGGGGTACGCGTGACACTACTCGATTCGGGTAGTGTTTCTAGGTGGATAGTTTCTTGTAGTAAAGAACTACAAGTGTGGGCTCACCACACCCACGTCGCCAACAGCACGCAGTAGTATTATTCCCGAATGGTCACCCATCCAAGTACTAACCACGCCCGACACTGCTTAACTTCACTGATCTAACGAGAACTGGTTTTTTTCAGCGTGGTATGGTATTCTATTAATTCATCAGTACTACTGATTACAGGTGAATTAGTAAAAATCCAATAAATTCACGTGAGAGTTCAGTTACTAATTCGAAGAAGTAGAAATTTTTACTAATTATATCAAATTCATAATAAATATAATGTAAGTTAATTACCAAAACGTAATGTAATTTCACAATACACGTAATATAATTTTACAACACATGTAATGTAATTTTACAATGCATGTATTGTATTGCAAATTTTTTTAGATGTTGTTAAGCGACAATACATGTGTTATTATTTCACAATACTGTATTGTGAAGGTACAGTTTCATGTATTGTAAAATTACATTAAGTCTTGGTAATAAACTTCCATTACATTTATTGTGAAATCACGACAGAAATTTCTGACAGTGTACGTGAGTGGATACCACCATCTCGCGTTGTACTACATACAATCTGTACTTGATTTTTCAAGAATCTTTTATGCAATAAACCCATTTTCAATAAAAATGGTTGTTATCTAGTTCTGTACTGACACGCTTCAATTGATGAAAATAGATGGCTTACCTTCACAATTAATAATAACCGTTTCGGGTTGTATTGACTCTCAGTAATACATTTCTTCGCGAATTTTGATGTTCATGTTTGGCTTTGTTTTTTGCTTTCTCGCAGAGGGAGGTTTGTAATTAACCAAATTTTTTAATTTACTTCTTTGACATATTTCGATGTAATCCGATCATGAAATACAGCATTACAGCAATACGATATCTAATGTATTTGCTCACGTCTTCGAGATGCATCGATCGACCTATAGAGGAGTCACGTTAGACGTTAAAAATCAAAAAGCTATCAACCCGGGCTCTATCCACCGATTTTGATGAAACCTTTTGCATTGTGTTGCCAAATATGTATATTAAAAAGTTAAACAAAAAGTGTTGTACGCTAATTGTTATTTAGTTATTTAAGCCAATAATTATAAATTATTTCGTATATGCATATATTCCCAGAGAAGAATGCGGTAAATTCTACTTGTTTTGTGTAATATGGGCAACCAAGGAAATGAGGAAAACATTTTTACCAAAAAAAATGTATAATATTATGTCAAGGCAAGTGTAAATAAATTGTCCCCGAAAGTTTTGACGGACAGTCGCACAAGCGGCGCCGCAAAGCCTATGAGTATGGAAACTATTCAATTATTTTTTAGTTTTTCTTTTTGTAGTATATTCTCTCCCTAGGGATCGCGTGACCTTGTAGCTGGTGGAAGGGCTTACGTGGCTCATTGACCACAGATCTGGAATTGGTGAACCTGAGGGGCTATATCGCGAGGTGTGGCTACTTTGGGGAACTGACGGACTCTGGTCGGTGAGACTCAAACTAAGGAGCGGTCCTTCCAGGGGGTAATAGCGAAGCCCACTGGAATATCGAGAGCGCGAGTTCTCATGCTCCCAAGCTAAGATGTGATCGCCGTGTCGAAGGCTGAATGGTACCAGGGTAAAGAAATCCTTTGACATCCTGGCCTGCCCTCCTCAGCAGAAGTGGACAGGCGGGGGTCTCAAAGGAGGTGCTTTAACGGGGACTTTGGGATACCAGGTCGAATCCCTTAGTATGTCGACCCGCCCTCCACAAGCGGGGCTCTGTGGGGGATGTTTCTTATTTCCCTAGCTTCTCGTGGGACAAAAAAATGTTACACAACAAAAATAAATTGCAAAACACAAACAATGAGGGATCCGCTTCGGGTCCCTCTCCCAAACCACCGCCAAAAGTGGGAGGCTCCGTAAGGGACAACCCACCAGAGGCGGTGCGAAACAGTGATGATGGTGGAGACAAAAATGTCGAAGCCGTAGGAGTGCAACTAACGGATCTCTCCGTAAAGAAGCGGAACCGTTGTGGTGCACAAAGGAAGAGAGACCGTAATGCACGGCTCGAAAACAGCAGCCAAGGCTCCTCACAGGGGACAGTGGCTGCGGGAAATTTACCCGGAACAACTCCTCAGGCTTATTCTATAGGCAAGAGGAAGAAGGGCTCCGGAGAAACTCCCCCAAACAGGGAGTTGAAACGGCAGAAGGCCCTGGTAACACAGGGTCTTACATTCGCACAGATGGCCAACAACGCCCTGGTGAGGGTTGTCGTTGCGTCGGGTTATCCTGATAATTGTCTGACTCTTGAGGACTTGGACAATTTGAGGGATGAAATCTCAAAAGGGATTGACGCGCTACCTCGCGAGGGAGGCGCCCCCAGATTCAACGACATCTTCCTTAGGTCGGGAGCCATCGTTGTAGAAGACGCTGACATCTGGTCGCGAGACTGGATTGTCGAGAAAACCCCAACGTTCAGGCTAAAAGAAGGTCTGAACTTGGAAGACAAGGGGACGGAGTGTCTGCAAAGGTACCGCAGAGCGACCGTATTGATTCCCGGTATCCCCGAGAGTCCGGCGACCGTTCTGGGGCGCCTGAGTTTTCAGAACCCGTCCCTACGAACTGATTCGTGGAAGGAATATTCCGACGGGCAGCGATCGAGGCCGAAGGGGAGAGGCTGGATTCTGGTTGTTGGACTTCCTGAATCCTCGATCAGAGCCCTGGCGGCTCTAGATTATCGTCCCTATCTAGGGGCGAGTAGGGTTACCTTCCGGGTGACCCAACTGGGATCCGCAGGGGTCCCAGAAGCATCCGGAGATGCCCCGAAATAGCCTCTTAATGGCTGAGACGGGAATCTCCATTACGCAGATTAATTTGCACCACAGCAAAGGCGCCTCGGCGGTTCTAGCCAGACGCATGTCTGTGGTGCAGACAGGGCTCGCCCTAATCCAAGAACCCTGGTTATACAGGGAAAGGATTTGTGGCTTGTCAGGATGTGGCTCCATATACAAGGGGCCACACGAAAAAACGCCAAGGGCATGCATAGCCGTCAAGGGTATGGATGCGATCTTGGTGCCTAAATTCTGCTCCAGAGATCTCACTGTTATTAAGGTGAGACTCAGGGGCAGTAGCGGAGAAAGGCTAGAGGTATTTATTGCCTCGGCTTATTTCCCTGGTGATGCCGGGGGACCTCCGCCTCCCAGAGAGGTGGAGGCTCTAATTCGGTATTGTCAGGAGAATAAGATTCCTCTTCTGTTGGGCTGTGATGCTAACTCTCACCACACCTTGTGGGGAAGCACAAACATAAATGACAGAGGGAGAGATTTAATTGAATATATAGCAGGCACAGAGCTGGAGATTCTGAATCGGGGTGATACTCCCACATTCCAGACCAAAAACAGGAGTGAGGTTCTCGATTTGACTCTATGTTCAGGTTCACTGAGGAGCAGGGTAGTTGATTGGAGAGTCTCCGATGAGGAGTCTCTTTCGGATCACAAACACATAGTGTTCCGATTAACCCTAGGAAAACCGGTGGTTTCTAATATCAGAAACCCCAGAAATACACTTTGGGACTCATATAAAGAGGAACTCGAAGGGAGGCTTGCGGAATTCCCCACAAGCTATGGTACCATTGATGAGTTGGAGCACGCCGCGGATTTTCTGCGAAGGCCTCTGACAACATCATATGAGAACAATTGCCCCACAAGCACTATCAAGTCTAGGAAGGGAGCAGAATGGTGGAACACCCACCTGGAGAGACTCCGTAGAAAGACAAGAATGTTGTGCAATAGGGCGAATAGAACTAAACTGCCTTCGGACTGGGACATCTATAAGAGGGCCCAGTGCGAATACAATAAAAATATAAGGAAATATAAGCAGGAAGATTGGAGGGGCTTCTGCGAGGAATCGAAAAACATTCCGGAAACAGCGAAGCTCCACAAGATCCTAGCGAAAAATCCGGAAGCTCGCCTCGGGCTCATAAGGCTCGATAATGGTGAGTTTGCCGAGGATGAAGAAACAACGCTGAATCACCTGATGGAAGTTCACTTCCCGGGTTTTCAGCGAATCGGAACCGACCTAGAGGAGGAAGACCGGGGACAGGGGGTGGAGAGGGCCGACTGGAGTTTCGCCGCTAAGGTCGCTGATTACAAAAAGGTGGAATGGGCCGTAGGGTCCTTTTGCCCCTTTGAATCACCAGGGGCGGATGGCATTTATCCAGCGCTTTTACAAAAAGGCATGGATTTGGTGGTCCCTCCTCTGACGAAATTATTTAGGGCAAGTATAGCCCTTAAACACGTGCCATCGGCATGGAAGGATGGCAGAGTGGCCTTCATACCCAAACCTGGGAGGGAGGGTTACACTGCTGCCAAAGATTTCCGACCAATCAGCCTAACGTCCTTCATTCTGAAGACGCTAGAGAGGCTGGTCGAGAGATACATTAGGGATGAGGTGCTTTTGGCCTCCCCGTTGCATAGAGGGCAGCATGCTTTCCAGGCAGGCTGCTCGGTAGAAACTGCGCTTCATGCTGTTGTAGCGAAATTGGAGCAGCAGTTGGAACAAAAGGGGTACGCTGTGGGCGCTTTCTTGGATATAGAGGGTGCCTTCAGCAATACTCCTCCAGAAGTCATCTGTCGAGAGGCTCGGAGATGTGGCGTGCCAGTTCAGCTAGTATGTTGGATAGGAAGTATGCTACGCCGAAGAAGACTCGAAACCAGATGGGGTGAAGGCCTAGTAAGGGGGATAGCTCCGCGGGGGTGCCCACAGGGGGGTGTTCTGTCGCCCCTCCTGTGGTGCATTGTAGTGGTCAGCCTCCTTCGAAGGCTAAATGAAGAAGGGTACTATACCCAAGGATACGCGGACGACTTTGTAATCCTAGTTAGGGGGGTTCATCTGGAAACACTGATGGGTCTTATAAGGTCGGCGCTGCGCATCGTAGAGCTCTGGTGCGATAGCACAGGGCTCTCGGTAAATCCGGAAAAGACCAACCTGGTCATTTTCACGAGGAATTATAAAGTTCCGAAAGCTGACGCTCCTGTATTTTGTGGTGGGAAGCTGACGTTTTCAGACTCGGTTAAATATCTAGGAATAATCCTGGATAGCAAGCTGAGCTGGGCGAAGCACTTGGAGACCCAATGCAGGAAATTTGTCATGACTTTTTGGACGTGCAGGAGAGCCTTTGGGTTGACGTGGGGGTTAGGGCCTAAAATGCTTGCATGGCTCTACTCTGCTGTCTTAAAACCCAGGCTCCTACAGGCGGCCGTGGTCTGGTAGCCACGAGCGGAATATAAAACAATGCAGGACAGGCTGCGAAGATTACAAACGCTAGCATTTAGGGGTTTGACTGGAGCAATGAGGACTGCGCCTACAGCGGCGATAGGATTCATGCTCTGTGAAGAACCCCTACATGTTGCGATAACCGCCAGAGCGGCTCATGCGATGGGCCGCCTGACAAGAGCAAATAGATGGACTCCGGGGACTAAACACACTAGACTCCCGAGTGATATCAGTACACTGCCGATTCTACAGATGAGGCAAGATAAAATAACAAAACGCTTCAACTTTGCCAGAGCTTTCCGCGTCTGTATCCCAAGTAGGGATCTGTGGAAAGAAAACGGTAACCCTCTCCTCCAGGGGGAAATCTGGTATACGGATGGCTCCAGGGGAGAGGGAGGGTCAGGAGCAGGAATTTATGACAGTAAGAGAGGGAAAGGGATAGGGATCACACTTGGGTGACATGCTACTGTCTTTCAAGCGGAGCTCCTGGCTGTCCTTCGCTGTGCTGAAATACTAATAGAGGAAAACGCTGCTGGCAGACAGATCACGATCTGTTCGGATAGCCAAGCGACACTAACTGCAATCAGGAAACCAGACATAACATCAGAACTGGTTTGGGAATGCAAAAAGGCATTAAACCAACTTGCAGAAAGAAACAAAGTTGCTCTTATATGGGTCCCTGGCCACACAGGGATCAAGGGCAACGAAAAGGCGGACCAGTTGGCAAGTGCGGCGCAGCGGGCGAATTCGTAGGACCGGAACCGGTACTGGGAATAGCGTCTTGCAGTGTCGGGATGACTATTAAAAACTGGATCCGAACAAAACACAGGGAATACTGGGAACAAACCAAGGGTTGTCGTCAGGCGAAATCCATCCTGGGGTATACCTATAGGATGGACAGAGCCAGGGAAATCCTGAGTTTACCCAAGAAAGACATAAGGACAGTGGTACGGACCCTGACAGGGCACAATCACTTGAACTATCATATGCACAAAATGGGGTATAGCCCCACGACAGAGTGCAGGAGGTGCGGCAGGGATGACGAAACATCCCTGCATGTATTATGCCAGTGCCCGGCATTAGCTAGGCTCAGGCAACAGACCCTTGGTGTCCATTGTATGGAAACAGAGGAAATCGAAACGCGATCGGTGGTCGACATACTAGGCTTCGTCAAGAGGTCTGGGGTCGACTGCTGAGAGTGAAGAAGTAAGGGTGTGGCACAATAGGCTTTATAGCTTGAGCGCCAGGGGAGTTCGCTAATGGATTTCCCGCCCGTATTAAACCTAACCTAACCTTTTGTAGTATATTTTCCAAAGTTTTTTTGTAAGGTATAATTGCACTTTTTTGTATTATTATTCACTTATGATCAGCGCTTTCAGGTTCACAGTACTGCGGTTGTAAATTCTGCTTCCAGTAACGTCACATATATTTCGGTTATGGCCAGCCATATTTAAATCACTCTGTTTAATTCTTGCATAATTATTGATTCATTTTAATTTACCGTCATATCCTAATCAATTATATAACAATTTTAATTAATTATGACATGTTTGAGCGCTTTCTTCTGGATGAAAAACCCCGCCCGAAATGGTTCTTCATGATTATTTCGGAAAGGGTGCATCGGGCAAAAAGGACATTTTGCAGGCAACTTGTACATAAAGTATACATAAAAAACTATGGTATTCCCTTTTTCTTTGTCGGCCAAACTTTCCGAGATATCCACCCTGGGAGTAGGGGGTGAGATTGACAGCGCGGGTCTCAAGCTCCTGTCGTTGCTCATATCTCCAAATAAGATAGTTTTTCGATGAAAATGCATTGAACGTAAGTTCAATTTCGAGATATGAGCTACGAAAGAAGCATACGGCCCGCGCGGTACAACTCACCCCCTACTCCCAGGGTGAATATCTCGGAAGATATGCCTGACAAAGGAAACGTGAATATCATCATTTCTTATGCATATTTCATGCTCAAGTTGTCTACAAAAATTCGTTTTTCACCGATGCACCACTTCCAAAATAACCCCAAAAAAACATTTTTTGGGGCGGTTTCCACTATTTAAGGGCGTTTTCACCCTTCACCCCGGGTCAAAATTAATTTTTATCAACATCTTATACCTTAGGGAATATGCATGCTTAATATTATTCATTTATTACAATTTTTTTTTGTAGTTTATAAATGTTAAAAATTGTTGGTCCGCCATTTTGAATATTTTTCCGCACAAATTCATAATCGGCAACCCCAATATATATATATATATATATATATATATATACATAGTGTTTTCGTGGCTCTAGGACTTAATTTATTCAAGTTATTTGAGTTTTCAATTGATTTTGGAAAATTTAAACAAAAAAATGGATTTTCAAATTAGCGCACAAGTTTTTTTGTTTAACTTTGTAATATACATATTTCGCAACATAATGCAAAAGGTTTCATCCAAATCGGTGGAGAGAGCCCGGGTTGACAGGTATAAACCATAGTTGACTCCTCTACTATTCTTGAACCTTTTTGACTCGATAATATATTTACCTCGCGCTCGCTGATATATGTACCTCGCGCTACGCGCTCGGCATTTTTCGGTTTTCGCAGATCGTGCTCGGCTGAGATAAAAAGAAGAAATTTACATGCAAAAATTATCAAATAGACAAAACCTCTACGTTTTAAGTGATTGTCAAATTTGTTTTCATTTTATATTGAAAAGGAAGTTTATTTAATTAAGGCTCTATCGGCCTTAAGCAACACATTCTCATTACAATACCCACACACTTTTTTGAAGTCCAAAGAAGAACGCTTAATTGCTTAAGAACAAGTATTGGTTTAACTTACTGAAAATGCTACCAAAATATCGAAAATTCCGTTTCTGGTCAAACAGTGTTTGTTTTATTCATAGGAAACTATATTCAAATTTTTGTACATAAAAAATGCTAATATTTGATTTTTCGTTTATTTTGTAATGTCATTTTTCACGATTAAAACAAAAAATACGCGTCCTATAAAAAAATAATTAACAACAAATTTGTTGATCTTTCTTGGATGGATAATTTTTGTTTCATCATCTTTTTTCGTATCTTGAATAGTCTGGAAGCAAAATGGAATTTTTTATTTTATTTTTTATATGTTTCATGGGGTCAAAATTTGAATTTTTGATTTTTCAAGAAAATTCAAAAAGTTATTATGATAATCTTGTAGGGCTTGCAAAAAGAAACGTCTTTCTTTTCATGACTTTCTTACATATCGTACGTTGTTTGGCTTAAAATGTTGATTTCAGCTTGTTTTTTTTTTTGGATTTTGAAAATGCTATAACTTTAAAAGTTTCCTTTTTATCGGAAAAAGTCGTAGAGAAAAATTGTTTAGATTTTTGAGTACCTGTTCTTTTCTTTTAGGGCTTGAAGTAATGTACCAAAGCTCAATCCAATCTGATCATTTTTTCGAAAGTTATCGTGCCTACACATAGACTATAGACTCAAAACGTGGAGATTTGATGAAAACCGACTAAGTCAAATTTTACATAAACCCAATACCTTCTCATTAGGATGAGAATGTAATATATTGTAAATCTTGTTGATATGAGAAAAACTTTTTTAATATTGGGAATACAACAGTAATGTATATGAACTATTTGTACGCGTCTTTGAGACGCATTGATTGTCCAATTAAAAAACCTTTCACGACCTACCATAACCTACCAATATCGGTTTAAAGTTTCTTGACCAAATTATCTGCCTTGTTTATAAGAGGTTTCTTATATTAGGGCTACAAAAGTACCAGGGCTCTCAATTAAAGTGGCTGCGGATACTTTATAAACTGATTCGCGATTTGTGTGCTTTACACTGTTAGAAGTGTTTGCAATTTTAGTATACACGGGCAAATTAAATTTCCTAGACGTTTACTCAATTCATGACACTTTGTAATTTCAGTATACTTACGTATACTAAATTTCTTTAATGAAGTTATATGTATACTAGATTTATTAATTGTACAGTAAGTTTCTTTCACGTATATGAATTTTATAGTTTCTGTATACTAAAATTCATATACGTGTTCACTATATTCAGCTGCGCAAGCGCGTTCCAATTTACGCGAGTCGGGCAACGTGAGCGGTGGCAGGCTCGATGCCGCTGCACTTGTTTGAGTTCTCTGTAATGCTACAAGGTTCGGCTTCTTTCTGCGAGGATCTGCGAAGTCTTCTCTTCGAAAGTCAAATTATCAACGTATGTGTAGCTTAACGACATGATTATTTGAAAAATAAAATTTTGTTCTTCGATTTCATGTTTCATCTGATCATGTTTACAGGCAATGAAGATGGAACCCACGAGAAACGGAACGCGTATACTAAATTTAGTATATGCGTATACTGAATTTCGTATACATGTATACTGAATTTAGTATACGCGCATACAAAATTTCATGTACGTGCATACTAAATTCATTATATGCATATACTAAAGTTAATGTACGCTTGTATAATAAATTTAATTTCATGTTGTGCATTCTTGCTTCCATTACATGTATACTAAATCTAGTACAGATTTTTTTAACAGTTTAGCTAAACCTAAAGACAAAACATTTTTGATGAAAAATCATCTTAACCCTAAGCGTTGTGAAAGTATGGAGAGATGTGAATTTCAACGAGCAAGATAGACAATTACTGAAACAGTCACGAAATTTTTGTTGCAAGACAAAAAGAATTATCATTGTATTGCAATTTTGCAGATTTAAGTACGGCGTTTTGAGGTCAAATCGTGTGTGGGATTCGCGATCATGGAACGAGAGTAGCTTTATTTAGTGAGGAAAATCTAACCTTTTACAGAGCGATCAAAACAGCAACCACAAGGAAAACGGCTGTGAGTAATTCAAAACAGACAGATGCCACAAATGTATATTCGGATTCCACAACAGAGGTGAAAATGTTTGATACAGTCAATCAAGATAAGAAATGGAAACAGGATATTAAGTTCAAGCAGAGAACAAATAATCAACAACAAGAGATAAGCAGAGGCGAAGGATTGCAAATATAATTCGAGAACATGCAATTTCTGTAAATGTTAAAAATACATTTTTTCCTAAAAGTAAATTACAGAAATCCGATTTGCAATTAAAATGTTAGACATTTAAGAACTGCTGCACAGCAATGAAAGTTGAGGTAGAAAAAAAATTACAGAAGTAATTCCCTGAAGTATTTTTTGAATGACAAGGTAAATACAAAGGTCTTAAAATAAAATTAGTTTTTAAAGACGATGTTACCCTAAACAGCTTAAGCCAGCATATGTTGTTTTTCTATTGAAACCTAAAATTGCAGCAGAAATCAAACGACTGGCAGATGAGGGTGATGCAATCAAAGTATGAATAAGCAAATGGGCAACATCTATTATACCATTTTAAAAATCGAATGGACATGTTCAAATTCGATGAAATTTTAAGCGAACCGTGAATCCACAATTAGTGATGAAATGATATCCGATTCCGCTAAAAGAAAAAATATTTAAAACTTTACAAGTTGGTACAAAATGGTCACAAATTGTTTTTGCATATGCATTCATGCAATTTGAAGTAGATGAGGGTACTGGCGAGGCATTTACGATAATTACAGAGGAGGGTTTATTTAGATATAAAAAACTACAAGAAGGTATAGCTTCAAGTCCAGCTGAATGTCAAGAGATTTCAGATGAAATTATAAAAGATATTCCTAGTACAAGAAGTACATATTGCTAACGTATATTGCACAGGTAAAACTGATCAAGAGCATTTAAATAATTTAACTGAAATCTTTCGTAGGCATGAATTAGTGGGTATGGAAGTCAATCCAAGCAAATGTGGTTTTTTTAGAAGGAAATTGAAATTCTGGGTTACACTTTAAGTAAGCATGATTTATCAGAGGCAACAAATCACAAATTATTAAGAGCATTTTTAGGGCTTCCCAATCATTATGAGATTATTATTCCTGACAGAGCTAGATATTTTAAGCCTTTGTACGCTCTTCTGAGTAAAGAAAAATGGTAATAGACGGATGAGTACTCGATAGCGTTTCGTTGGTCGAAGGACCACACAATTTCTTATAAGGCATTAACTTAGTATGATCAAAATGAACAACTAGTACTGGCTTGCGGTGCAAGTCGATGTGGATTATCAGCAATTTTGTCACATCGTTTTAAAGATGGTAGGTAGTGAAAAACCAGTAGCGTTTGTCTCTAAAGTCATTTCAAAAAGTGAATTGCATCGTACAATTATAGAAAGAGTGGCAGGTGGTATTGTATTTAGATTCAAGAAATTTTATAAATATGCTTATGAAGCCAAATAATATGAAAAATTGATAACGAACCGCTAAAAATTTTATTTGGCCCATCAAAGAATATGTCAGTTATGATACAAAATAAATTACAAAGATGGGCATATTTCCTTTCGGGCTTCACGTACACGATTGAAATTGTACAATCGAAAGCTAATGGTGATTGTGACGCGATGTCGAGATTGCCTATAGATGACGATACATATGTCTTTTGTTACATTTCGTTTTTGCTGATTTAATTATCTCAAGATGTTGATAGAGAGGAAATGTGTTAAATTTTTATTTTTGGGTTTATCGAAGTTGTCGTCATTAGACTCCAACGTTACGAACCATTAAAACCTCGTAAGGATTTTAATACATTAAAAAAGAAGATATATAAAGAGAATTCACTCGCAAATTTATATTCTTAAATAATTTGCTAGGATGAGCATCCCTGGCTTGGATTCCTTCAAAAAAAAGAATTAATTGATATTTGATTATTTTTTTACTCTTGGAAGACATTTTATTGATTTTTCTGACAATGCTAAGTCTTACATTCATTGAATTAACCAGAAAAATCGGTGCTCCAAACCTTTGATTGGCTTCGAAGTCCATTATATAAGATTTTACTGTTATTTTATAAATTGTTAAATGAGGATAATTTTAACTAGTGGTTGAGCACCTTGGCTTTATTTTATTATTGATCCATAAAGGTTCAAATTTGAAACATTCATTTGATTAAAGAGTGTAAAAGCACAATTGTTGCAGTTTCATCCATTTGTTCTTATAGCCACAATGCGCGCGAACGAACATTGTAGAAAGAAAGAACAAAATGGATTCCAGTAGCTCGGAAATATTTAACAAAAAAATCTTGGGCGAGCCAGGAGACGGGTGAACTAATCTCAAGGAAAGTTAAAAATTTAATGATTAAATACCCAGCCACAACTGTGCATTTAGAAAAACAAGTATTACCCTCATGCACATCACCTTACGAGCCACAATGCGCGCAAACCAACATTGTGGAAAGAAAGGATAATGTAAGTTCAGATAGCTTGGAAATGCTTTATATCCAAATTTTAGGCGAGCCAAGTGACGGGCGCACCAATCACAGGAAAAGCTTCTTATTTGATTACAAAGCACCTAGCTACAATTATTGTCTAATTCATTATTTAATATTGAATAATTTTTGAAATAACACTATATAGTGCATCTATTACGAATGTCGAATCAGTTTAAAACTCTAAGAGCGGTTCACTGCACTAAATTCTCAATTGATAAAGAAAAGAAGTTAATTTTGAACACACGAATCCATCGCGTGACAGGTACCTCAATCCCTAATATAAAAATACTCTCCTCTGGAGCGTCTACCCAAAGACGAACTCGTCCAAACGAGCGTCGAGTCCGAAGTGTCGGAACGATCTCGGACCCGTCTCCCAGCTCCCAGTGAACTGGCTCTCAGCGCGCGCCGAGCATCCCTAGTAGCAACGTCTGCCTTGTATAATGGAGGCCAGAGTCTGGCTCAGCATCTGCTCCCTCTAGTCGACCAGACTGGCGGGAGAAATGATCAGACCAGACGAAAAACAGAATCTGGTGAATAAAGGAACCAGATTCTGGTATTTAGTTTAAACACTAGTAATAAATGTAGAATATAAATAATGAAATTGAAAATCTAGCAATCGGAAATTTGAACGATGCACAAGTATAACCAAACATGCAAGCATCTACATCTCCGCGTCTCATCTAAATCCCGTCCGTGAGCAGCGCCGCTATATGCGTGAGAATGTAGTGGCAAGTGGAGAGGGAAGATTTCGTGGTCTTCCCTCTCTACTAAAAGTCGCGTCTATCGGGTCGACTTCGACCGCTCGTCCTGAAAAATCTCGCTTTCCAGAGTAAGCCCCCTTTCTTCGGCGCACGTCACATATAATAGCAATTAACGTTATTTTAATTTTGTCTGGTGTATATCATGACCAGTCTGGGCCAGGATCTGCTACACCAGACTCTGGTACCAGAACAGCACGCCAAAGCGATTTTTCTTTTTCTGACGCCCAGCTTGCGCCAATCTGCAGTTATCTTGCTATTAGGGGTGCTATGCTGCTATTGTTTGGAAATTCCCACTCTGTTCGATGAAGAGGGGTCCTACTACCGCTTGCCTTGTGCGGTGTTCGTCGCGCTGGATGGTTTAGCTAGAGATGCTATGCTACAGTGTAGAAACGGAAACTATACCTAAATACATAACGTGAGTTTCATTTGCACGTTATGACGATGGGATACGTATACACGTTACACTTTGAAAAAGAATTCGTTAGTTTAAAATATGTTAGAGAGAGAATTCCGACTCTAAATTTTTAAAATGTAGCTCAAGAAACATTAAAAGCTGAACAGCTATGTAGAGTAATGAGATTTATACAACAAGGTTGACCAAGTGATACTGAGCAATTCACAGATTTCGAAAAAAAAGTTTAATTCAGAGAACCTAGAATTAACAGTTAAGAAAGGTTGCATCCTTTGGGAAAACAGAGTAGTAATTTCAAAAAGCCTTCAAACAAAATGTTGTCCGTCACCCATTTACATAAGCATGGCTTATGTATAAACGAGAATTATGTCATCGATTCGATCTACTTGAACGGAGCATTGGAGTTTCCGTTGAGGCGCAACAATTTGCACATCAAAATGCAAAAGCGACAAGCCGAAAATGAGAATTTGAAATGGGAAAGATTGTTTTTGTCAATGATTGTAGTACTTACACTGATGGTAAATTGGCAGCAAAGATCGTACAACAATTATTTTCTGTTACATATCAAATAGAAACAAAGAATGGTGTAATTTGGAAACGTCATATTAATCAAATTATTCAAACTAAATACTTTCAAAAGGAAGAAAAAGGAAAATAAGTGAGAAAGGCTAGGAGGTAAATATTAGAAGATCTGAAAGATTAAAGAACAAGGAAAAGCATTATATATAAGAAGTAGGTAAGAAAAAAGTCACGCGATCTGAAGAATTTAAATCCTCTTCTGTATTTTAATCTTAAGTGTGAAGAATTGGAGTATATTTGAGTATGTAAGCGTATGTAAGCAGGGCCGGCTCTAAGCATGGGCATTTATGGCCATTTGAAGCAAATGTTAAATCAATTATGCATTTTTTGAATCTAGACTGCTTACCAAATGGTACAATTTCACAGCGTGATCTTTTCAAAAAATGTTGTTAGTTAACTCAGTCCCCCTTTATTTGTACATGGCGCAGTAGAAATTCAAACTTTCGGCGCCCCTGGCAGCCATGTTGTTTTGGATAATTATCCCATTTTGCATGTTTCTCGTTGCTTAATCCTCCCCTGGTATCAAATTCGGAAAAACAGTGTTTATTCATCAGAACAGGAAAATATGACGTATTAAAATGAATGATAATCGAAAAAAATTGAACGGCGCTGCATGTAGGAAGCGAGCGGCCGAAAAATCACAAAAAGAACAGGAATTGTTGCAGAGAACTCGTAAAGGAGGGATTTCCAGGAGGGTGGAGAGAAGGGTTGATAGTGACACTGTATAAGAAAGGTGATAGGGATAGGCCGGAAAATGATAGAGGAACTACACTTATGAATACAGCGTATAAAGTATACGCGATTGTGGTGGCGGAGAGGCTGCGGAAGGATGTCAAGGGGAAAGGAATATTACCGGAGACGCAGGCGGGCTTTAGGGCGGGTAGGAGTACTATCGACAATATCTACGTTCTGCAGCGCGTGGTAGATAGAGAATTAGCGAAGAAGGGGTCGAGAGTGTACGCGTTTTTTGTGGATCTCAAAGGCGCGTTTCCGTCACTGGATAGGGAGAGGTTGAGGGAGGCGATTGAGGATAGGGGAGTGGAGAGGCCTGATCGAGAGGGTAAGGGAGATATATGAAGATACCAAAGATAAGGTAAGAAGAGGGGAGGGGACTATGAAGGGATTCTGGGTGGATAGGGGGTTGATGCAAGGATGTTCGCTAAGGCAAACGCTTTCTGCGATTTTAATCGCGGATATGGAAAGGAAACTGGAGGCCGAAGTGGTAGGAGGAGTCAGGGTAGGAGGGGTTAGAATTTGGTCACTAGCGTATGCAGATGATATAGTGTTGCTGGCAAGAAGCGAGGAGGCCTTAAAGGAAATTATGAAGAGGTTGAGAAGATACCTGGTTAAGAACTGGTTAGAGCTGAATGTGGAAAAGTTCAAGGTTATGGAAAAGGAGGTAGAAGAGATAAGGGAGAGGAGTGGAAGGGAAAGGCGGTGCAGGAGGTGAAAGAGTTTGTGTAACTGGTCTTCTTGTTTTCCAGGAATGGGGGGAGTGGATGGTCACATAAAAGAGAGAGTGAGGAGGGCAAATGTCGTGAGGAGGCAGTTGGGGGGGGGGGGGAGAAGTTATTCGCAGATGATTTTGGAAGGAGAATGAAATTGTTTGACTCACTGGTGATGAGTGTGCTACTGTATGGAGTAGAGGTGTGGGGTGAAAGGAGAGTGAAGAGGTAAACAGGACACAGGAGGCAATATTTATGTGAGAAAGGAGAGAAAGGAAATCAGGAGCTTATAGCGAGGATGAGATGTGGGTGCATGAAGGATTTTAATAGGTTCTGGCTCTCTACACTGTTAGAAATATGTTGAAAATTCAACCACTTTTCAACCACTTATGTGGTTGAAATCTCGTTCATCCACGGAGTTGAAATGAAATTCACTCAAATGTAGTTGAAAATTCAACTACACAATGCCCCTTCATACTTCCCGCGAGGCCAGAACCCAAGGAGAAAAAGTCCCGCGAGGAGTTATTTCGTACGTTTGTGTCGTGAGATCAATGAAATTAATAAAGGACATAATATTCAGGAAAAGAAGCAGCTTTAGAGAAAAAAAAACAAAAGGTACGCTGGAATAATATTACCATAATAGAAACATTTCATTCACAATATCGGTACTAACTGCTGTATGTTTTTTTAGGTTATGTTTACCAAAACGTGTGTTGAAAAGTTTGTCTAATTGGGCGCGCAACTCATTATGGTAATATAATTCCAACGAACCTTTTTTTGTCTTCTTTAAAGCTACTTATTTTCCTAAATATTATATGCATTTTGTTAATCTCATGGATCACACGACACAAACGTACGAAATAACTCACTGATTCCTTATCAGAATTCTTTCGGTACAGTTAGTGAATTTCAAAGCACAGTATTTTCCAGGAATCTTCATGGGTCTCATTCCAGATTAAAAAAAAATTTAAATTGTTTTGAAATTTACTAACTGTGCCGAATAAAATTTTTTTCTCGTTACTGAAATTTCAATTACATGTTGTTGAAATTTCAACAACGGTAATTGTATAAAACTTCAACCACATGTGCTTGAAAATTCAACCAGATATTTGTAACAGTGTAGGGAGAAGAAGATGTATGAAAGGGAGGACGAAATGGCAGTAGCATGGGTGAAGGGTATGTTGGGTAAGATCAAGAAGAAGAGAAGAAAGGAGGAAGAGGAATGGAGAAGGACAGATTGTAAATAGGAGAGCAAGTTGATATAAGAATCCGTAAATATTGTAAATAGTAGATAAGTATTAGGTATTAGCCGTGGAGGCAGAGTTTGCCAATGCGAGGTAAAGCGAGAAAGTAGGCACATGCCAGCGAGGCGAGGCGAAGCAAGGAAGGCAAGGCGATGAGAGCGAGCGGTCTTAGAAATTAGGTATGGATGGATGTTAGTTTTTGAGGGTTAGTTTTAAGAAAATTCTGTAAAAAATGGAAGTTTAAGCATTTCAATCTTTCAAAGCTAGCAGGCTGAAAAATAAACGTTTATCTATCTGTTACAATTTCAGAGCGTGATCCTTTCAAAAAATGTTGTCAGTTAACACAGTATCCCTTTATTTATACATTGCGCAGTAGAAATTCAAACTTTCGGTGCCCCTGGCAGCCATATTATTTTGAATGATTATCCCATCTTGCGTGTTTTTTGGTAAATATTTGTCTCTTGGTGTTAATTTCGGGAAAACAGTATTTAATAATCAGAACAGGAAAATATGACGTATTAAAATGAATGAAAATCGAAAAAATTTGAGCGACGCTGCATATAAAAAGCGAGCGGCCAGAAAATCACAAAAAGAACAGGAAGTGTTACAGAAAACTCGTAAACTCGATTCTCTTTTCAGAGAAGAACAAATTGATGAAAAATGCGCATTTCAAATACGCTATACTGTTCAAAAATGACTGAAGACAATAGAGAACGATCAAGTTATAATCGGGAAAATAATTCAGTAGAATGAGGTAAAAGTTACGCCTGTTAAATGTAGAGTAATAGTCAAAATGTTTGAATAGGTTCTTAAGTTCATGTGTAATTCCTGTTTTCAGGCTCATGTAAAAATCATTATTTCGAATATTAGAGAGCGCGATGACGTGTGCGAAAGTTTGACAGAAAACAATTCAGAAACAGCTGTGAAATACCAAGATAGTAACGAATCGGTAAATATCAGTTTATCTAAATTTAGTGATACTGCTTTCAATTTATGTTCTCAACAAAAAGGAGATATACAGGAAAAATTTATTGATTTGTATAAATTTTAATAGATCTCTTAGGTTTTTCAATCGTGAAATACATGGCCAACTGTAGTGCAGAAAGATCGTTTTCTTGTTTGGAAAGAATAAAAAACTATTTGCGTTCCACAATGATAGAAGATCGCCTCAAAACAGCTAATTAATTTTGTGTATTGAATCTGAGTTACTCCGTTCTTTAGACTTCGACAACTTAATCACGCAATTTGTCAATAACTGATGAACAGATTTTGATGCAAAAGTTAAACAATTAACGATTTTGTTCGCATTGGTTTTTATCAAAAAAGTTCGGGGCCAAAATAAAAAATTGGGGGGGGGGGCAAGTTTACTACTGCCCAGGGACGACAAAAAGGTTAAATTTGGCCCTGTATGTAAGTATGATTGGAGAGGGGATGAGTTCCCACCTGAGGGAACTCAGTTGGTCTATGACAGGCGACCTGTAAATGTGCTTGTGCGCACCTCTATTAATGAATAAAAATTCTTGGTTTCTGATAATTTCCTATTTTTACTATGGGGCAGTTTCGCAAAAATTTATAATGATAACAGAAAATGCAGTACATTTTAATTTTTAAAAAAATTTCAAACAATTTTTCATACTGAAATTTCATTATATAAAAAAAAGAAGGAAAATGTTTTTATCAAATTTACGTCACTATATAATTTTCTTTCATGTTCACTCAACTCCCGATGTAATAATCTCCGGTTTACGATATTCCGAGAATTGATGTCACGGCGGTTTCGTGATGAGAGATCCACGGGGCCGAGAAGCGTGGCAGTGGCTAAGTCAAGCGTTACAAACAATAGGAGGACCGCACTTAGCGCGTTCGTCGCATCAGGTTAAGTCATCCATCCAAATCCAACAGAATTGATTCAGGTGGCCCTGTCTGTTTACGTTTAGATTCCTTCGATTCAGGATCAAGGCCAATGCAAACCATACTCGAGACCGTTCTTATATCGGGAGTTTAGTGTATTCCTAAACTGCAATATCTTTTGATATTTTTTTACTGTACACTGTAAAGTTTTTCATCAAATCTACATAGCAAAAATCTCCAAAGAATATTTGAATAATTATTTAAATACAATTTTTTAAATAATTTTGTAGTTTCACTGCAATGTAATTTGAGAAATAATTTTACTTTTACATGAATTTTTATGTAATTTTTTTAATAATGACAGCATTTCATATCCTTTTCCAACTGCGATAATAATCAAAAAATAACACTTTCAATTTTCTGTTGCGTAACTACAAGAAATTATGTAAATTTTGCAGATGTAATTAAATTTAGTAATTAGGGTCACCATTGTGTACTTAAACGATTTTGTTCGCATTGGTTTTTATCAAAAAAGTTCGGGGCCAAAATAGAAAATTGGGTGGGGGGGGGGGGCAAGTTCACTACTGCCCAGGGGCGACAAAAAGGTTAAATTTTGCCCTGTATGTAAGTATGATTGGAGAGGGGATGTGTTCCCACCTGAGGGAACTCAGTTGGTCTACGACAGGCGACCTGTAAACATGCTTGTGCGCACCTCTATCAATGAAAAAAAATCCTTGGTTTCTGATAGTTTCCTATTTTTACTATGTGGCAATTTCGCAAAAATTTATAATGATAACAGAAAATGCAGTACATTTTAATTTTTTTTAAAATTTCAAACAATTTTTCATACTGAAATTTCATAAAATAAAAAAAAGAAGGAAAATGTTTTTATCAAATTTACGTCACTATATAATTTTCTTTCATGTTCACTCAACTCCCGATGTAATAATCTTCGGTTTACGATATTCCGAGAAGCGTGGCAGTGGCTAAGGGCTCGTGCATAAATTACGTAACGCAATTTTCCGACAATTTTGACCCCCCACCCCCCTATGTAACGCTTTTTCCTACTTTTCCCTGTAGTTTTTCGCCATTATGTAACATTTAGCTAGACCCCCCTCCCCCTAAAAAGTGATACGTAATTTATGCACGACCCCTAAGTTGAGCGTTACAAACAATAGGAGGACCGCACTTAGCGCGTTAGTCGCATGAGGTTAAGTCATCCATCCAAATCCAACATTTTTCAATGAAGAAAGCTGAAACAACCTGAAATTTTGAATTAATTTCAAGTCTTCTTCGAAACTCTCTGATTTCATGATGCGTTTTTTTTAATTAACCGAATAGCACTAATATAAAACATATGTGAGATTTTCAATAATTTATAAGACAATTTGAAAGTTTTAATTTACTCTTGTAAGAGTAATCAGTATTTGAAAAGCACAATCCGCCTTAGGTAAAATGTCGTAATTTTCATTTAATTTGAATGGACAAAAGCTCATTCTACTCCTTGAAAGGTTCTTTATAATTCTATCTGTCATATTTTTATTAAATATTATTTAGTAAAGTGTTTAATTCAAAAAATTAAAGACTAAAAATAATTGTACGTATTATTTCTGAATAAAATAATTTACATAAAAACGTGACGAAAATAATTGTGAATAAACTTTGAGGGAATGGAATGAAATTTTGTAAATTAAAATTGAATGCAAATTACGGCTTTTGCCTGAAGCAGATGCGAAAACACAAATATGCAAGTAACTACATTTAAATAAATAATTATGACCTTAAATATTTTTGCATTATTTATACTTGGGTTTCTTCTATAAAATTTGTTGCAATAATGGATTTGCGTTTTTTCTCAATTTTATAAATCAAGTTAAAGATTAATTGATTTTGAACTTGACTGTACACTAGGGTCGTCCAAAATTTTTTTTCTCGAATTTTTATGGGGACACCCCCGAAATTTGTTCGAATCCACACAAAAATAAATCAATTTTTATTTGTTTTGAAAAAAAAATTATATTTAGGGGTGCCGCAAGCCCCATGATGCTTAACATGTATTTCCCATAAGAAAAAAAAGACTTTTTTGTAAATCTCATTCAGAATCCTTAATATTATCTCAATCGAGTTGAAACTCAACATTTCTCTTCACCCATAAGTCTGTTTCATAGGGTCCCAAAGAAAACCCATAAGTGGAAAAATGGGTTTTGCGAGTTTTTGGCGCTAATTATCATTTTTTTGTGGTTTTGTAAATGCGAATTTTTCAAATACATAAAATATTACTTTATACTGGAAATTAGATGTTTTCATGAATTGTTTAAACAATTTATTATTGTTTTTAGCAATGTTCTCATAGCATGGAGTTAGAAAGACGCGGTTTTTTTCACAAATTTTCATTTGTTGTTCAATTTATATTCTCTTAGAAAAATGCTATAAAATTGCAACAACAAAAAATCAGTTTTAGTTAAATTTTCAATTTCAAAACAAAATAATTGTTTAAACAATTTATTATCATTTTTAATAATATTCTCTTTGCTTAATGGTAGAATGTTACGGTTTTTGCAATTTTTACCTTTCTGTTCTTTTTTCACTTAGTGAGATAATAATTAATTAAAGTTAACAAAAAAGTTGTTTAAACAATTTGATATTGTTTATAGCTATCTTTTCTTAGATAAGTGCTAGATAGTGGCGGTTTTTTTCTAAAATCTTTTACTTTGCTTCGGCTGCTTAATTACTAATAATTAATAAATAAACATTAGAGAAAACTATATTTTAAATAATCTCATTCCTTCTTGTACGTATATTTTTCCGGAATAAAATAGATATTAAAAATATGCTTCAAATTTTCTACATGGATCATATTGAATACAACTTTCCCTTGAATAAGTTACTGAGAGACTTCAGTGAGGTGTCAGAAATGCAGCAACTGTTATTTTCATTCTATTCTTTGTTTTTGCCTCCTGTGTAAAATAGCTTTTTTTCTTCAAATTGATTTTTTCGAGCATTTGGAAAAGAGCAACAATAATTCACTTGAACAACAATACCATTCGAAAAATCATTTTTGTTGTGGTTGACTTATTATTTGTTCATAAATAAAAAGGCGATGCAAAGTGAAAGATTTCAGAAAAACCGCCACTTTCTAGCACTTATCTAAGAAAAGATAGTTATAAATAATATTAAATTGTTGTCGTTAAACAATTAAATTAAACTTAAAATTAAACTTGTTCGTTAACTTTAATTAATTATTACCTCACAAAGTGAAAAAAGTTCAGAAAGGTAAGAATTGCCGAAAAACCGGAACTATCAGGCGCAATTGATATAGATGAAGATAGTCATAAACAATAATAATTTGTTCAAACAATTATTTTTGCCAAATCTAATTAATTATTAGATAGATAAACGTTTATTTTTCAGCCTGCTGGCCTTAAAAAATTGACTTGCTTACACATCCATTTTTTACAGAATTTTCTTAAAACCTCTGTTTTCGCAGCTAATACCTATTACTTATCTACTATTTACAATATTTACATCTTACTTATATCTACTTTCTCTCCTATTTACAATCTTTCCTTGTCCGCTCCTGTTCCTCCTTCCTTCTCTTCATCTCCATCTTACCCACCACTCCCTTCACCCACGCTGCTGCCCTTTTTCCCCCTTTTCATGCAACAATGCCTCCATGCTTATATCACTTCTTTCCACCTCCTCGCACTCCTCCAACCAGTGCTCCACTCTTGCATCCCCCTTTCCACACAGTTCACGTATCCTCTTATCCCGAGAGAGCCAGAACCTATTGAAACCCTCCATACACCCACACCTCATCCTCGCTATAAGCTCCTGACTTCCTTTCTCTCCTTTCTCACATAAATATTGCGCTCTTGCCCTTGGCATAATCCACACATAGGTCCCGTTAAATCTTGACTCTCTTATTCTCTCTTCCCCTTCTGTCTTCTCTCTCTCCATGCTGTTTTGCTTAACCAAGTCATAAACCTTCCTTCCTTCCTCGTGCATCCTTCTCACTTCATCCATCTGCAGTCCATTCATTCTAAAGTACTTTTCCCTCTCAGCCTCCATCTTCCCACCCCCTCCCCTGTTCTCCTTCTCCCACCAACCATCCCTAACCAGCCTACTTCCCCCCTGTTCCAAAAATTTCTCCTCATATTTACACGCCCGGCTCCCTGCTAGAATTCCTACACTCGTTCTCCCCGTCTCGCTCCTGACAATATAATTAGGCGTGTTCCTTGCCAACCCCAGGGTCCACTTTACATACCTCTCCTGCGTTCTATTTACCTCTTCACTTTCCTTCCATCCTCACACGTCTACCCCATACAATAGCACACTCATCACTAGTTAATCAAACAATTTCATTCTCCTTCCAAAATCATCTGCGAATAACTTCTTTCTGAACACCCACACCTGCCTCATCACCACATTTGCCCTCTCACTCTCACTTTTATGTGACCATCCACTCCCCCATTTCTTCGAAACACGAAGCCCAGGTACACAAACTCTTTCACCTCCTGCACCTCCTTTCCCTTCCACTTCCACTCCCCTCCCTTATCCCTTCCCCCTCCTTTTCTGAACACCATAACCTTGTACTTTTCCGCATTTAGCTCAAACCCCTTTTTATCCAGGTATCTTCTCAACCTCTTCATCATCTCCTTTAAGGCCTCCTCGCTGCTTGCCAGCAACACTATGTCATCTGCATACGCTAGTGACCAAATTGTAACCCCTCCTATCCTGTCTAATTAATTATTAAGTCATGCCTAATGAAAAACAGACAAACAGTTGAAAATTTCAGATAAACCCGCAACATTCAATCAATTAAGCAAAAAGAATATTATTAGCAATGATAATAAATAGTTCAAACAATCATTATGTTAACTTGAATTCATTACTACTTCACTCCAAATGAAAATTGGACAAAAAGCCAGAGATATAAAAAAACCGCATCTTTCTAGCAGTATTCAAATATAATATTATTAATAATTATAATAAATTGTTTAAACAATTAATTTTCTTGGCTCTAATCAATTACTTAACTTATCTTAATTGAAAATTTGACTAAAAGTGATTTTTTTTTGTGCAGTTTTGTAGCATTTTTCTAAGAGAATATTAATAAAATTATTAATAAATTGTTTAAACAATCACTTTTGTTAACATTGATGAACTATCACTTCCCTCTAATTGAAAATTGGACAACAAATGGAAAATTTGTGGAAAAAACCGCGTCTTTCTAACTCCATTCTATGATAAAATTGGTAAAAACAGTAATAGATTGTTTAAAGAATTCACGAAAACATCTAATTTTAAGTATAAAATAATATTCCATGTATCAGAAACCAATCGCATTTAAAAACCGCAAAAAATTCATAATTAGCGCCAAAAACTCGGAAAACCCATTTTTTCACTTATGGGGTTTATTTGGGACCCTATAAAACCGACTTATGGTGTTGGTATTTGAAAAGTGATTTTTTATTCGTATTCTATGGCTGATTGTGAAGAGAAATGTTGAGTTTCAACTCGATTGAGATAATATTGAGGATTCTGAATAAGATTTACAAAAACGTATTTTTTTCTTATGGGAAATACATGTTAAACTTCATGGGGCTTGCAGCACCCCTAAATAACATTTTTTTTCAAACAAAAAAAAAATGTATTTATTTTTGTGTGGATTCGAACAAATTTCGGGGGTGTCCCGATAAAAATTAAGAAAAAAAATTTCCAATGCATTTTTGGACCACCCTACTGTACACCCCCAGCTGAAATAGTTATATATAATTTAAATATAATGGACAAGACAATGCTATTTTTCATTTGTTTTATAAATTTGGCTGTATAAAGCAAATGAAAAATGTCAGTGTTTTGTCCGCAATATAAAATATATAACTATTTTACCTGGGCCTAGAGTCCTAGAACATCCTTAAAGGGTACTATTTGTAGGTCTAATTTTCAAATTTCAGATATAAAACAACTTTAAGTAATGAAAGGCGAAATAACAAAAATAAAAACTGTAAAAAAAATCGATTGAATTTTACATCGCTGGGCGATGTAAATAGAAGGACCCTCGTGTGTCGCCGTAAGTTTACGAAATTTTGTAAAAATCCACCTAGCGATGAATTTTGCAATTACAGCTGCTGTGATGTTTCAATTTGGTCGGTAATTTTACACACGGAAAAGTAAAATTCATCCTGTGAAAAAATTTAATAAATTGAAAATTAAGTAGATGAGTAGCTGTAGTGATTCGTGTCTGTGCTAAGTTTTTCTAGAAAGTGGTTCATGTCCGTGCTAAGCAGGGGGTACCGGGCCTGCTGTACCTACATCGAGAACATTCTACAGCTGACGTCATAATATTATTGCGCAATTCTGAATTCATACAAGCAGCTTCAAGGTTATTTCTTATCTAAAGCATGCTACGTAAATACTTTCAAGGTTATATTTTTCATTGTCCTGGCAATTTCTACTGCGCCATATAGTTATTGCAAGAAGAACAAGGATGATTTATTGCTTCCTTAGAGCTAACATATTTGGTATTGAGACTGTTCTAGAACATTCCTTGATGATGACGTCATATTAATATTGCGCAATTGTGTCAGCTAAATACATACAAACAGCTTCAAGGTTATTTTTTATCTCAAGCATGCGACGTAAATACTTTCAAGGTTATATTTGGCACTGTCCTCGTAATTTCAACTGTTCATATAGTTATTGCAAGAAAAACAAGGATGATTTATTGCTTCCTGTGTACAGATGAAATTTGATACGCAAGGGCTATGCATGAAATCCTGTTTTGTCTATCAATTTGATTTATTGCTTCCTTACAGATAACATATTCAACTAAAAATTCCTGTCTTTATTTAGTGAGCAAATAATCCATGAGAAACATTCTTCGGCAGTCTAGAACCTTATATAACTCAAATTATACTGCGTAATTTCTGAAAGAGCATTTTGGTAAACAAGTTCAAGGTTATTTCAATGACTCATTACATTTTGCGTTGCAAAAATTGTATCCCAAACGTGTCGTATATAATATAGAATCTTCCAGAACTATGTTGTATCATATGATGCATTACCTCAAATTATACTACACAATTTCTGGAAGGATTGCATCATAAGATGCAATACTTCAAATTTTATGCAACGCAATTTCTAGAAAGAATTTTTTCATAAATAAGTTCAAGGTTATTTTTTCAATGACTCATTACATTTTGCGTTGCAAAAATTATATTCCAAACGAGTCGTATATAATGTAGAATCTTCCAGAACTTTGCTGCATCATATGATGCAATATCTGGCAACATTGCGCAAGTCTCCAGAAATTTGGTGAAGGGGGTAAGCGTCTATAAAAGGAGCTATTTCCTCTTGAGCTCCTCAGTCGCAAATAAACCTCCATGCGAACAATTTCAACTAAAGTGATAACAGACTTGTAATTTACAACATACTTGTCTAGTGTTGTGTTTGACTCATATACTGTTCAGTGAACATTTTGATAATTGTATTCGAAAATGGATTCATCAGACTGCAAGAAGGTTGTCAGGATTTATGATGATACTTATGAAATTTTGCATGAAAATGCAACAGCTGGAAACATCG
Organism: Andricus quercusramuli; assembly: GCA_932178445.1. Taxonomy (NCBI): domain Eukaryota; kingdom Metazoa; phylum Arthropoda; class Insecta; order Hymenoptera; family Cynipidae; genus Andricus; species Andricus quercusramuli. Next base: position 127,930 of record CAKNXH010057622.1, on the reverse strand, counting down.
GTGCACCCAGGATATTCGAAGGCTCAATACAATTTTGCGCCAGGGGAAGCAGAATTTGTCTCTGAGTGAAAAAAATAAACTACAAGCAACTATTGGCCTACTGACATCCAAGAATAGACTATTCACAAAGCTACAGAAGAGTGGAACTGGTGTCAACGAGGGCATGGATAGTAAAGGAGACAGGATCAGATGGCAGGACCTAGAGTCTGCATTTAAGAGTCGAGTGAGAACAGGTTTGATAATAAATCTAACCCACAAAGATTTAGATACTTTTTTCGAAGATTCGAAAACAATGATAACTTGCAGATTAAAAAACGCTTTGAAAAGTTTCGTGAGGGATTTAAAAACAAATGTTATCCTAGCTGCAAAATTCAGTACAACTGAAATAAATGAATGGTTTGAGGGTAAAGTCAGAGAGCAACTTTTGGCTAAAGTAGAGGATTTTCAACAAACAAAATCTGGATGGAAATTGAAAGAAATAATAAATTTAAATGTAAACATAAATAAATATGCACCTTTCACAGTAGGCTCATCAACTTTTGTGAGATTGCCGAAATTTATCAGAGACAAAAAAGCAGTTGTAAGTGTTGAGAATAGTGATGTGTACTGTTTTCTCTTGTCGGTAATGGCCGCCCTTTGCCCTGCTGAAAGAGATTCTAATCGCACTAGTTCTTAACCACATTTTGATACAATCTTGAAACGTGATGGAATTAACTTTCCCATCACTTTTGAAAATATCAAAAAATTTGAAAAAATAAATGAACTGCGTATAAATGTTAATGGCATAGAACATGAAGAAAATAGGAAAAAAGATGAGATTGTCCTTCTGTATATAAGCAATGAGAAATCGTGGTGCCCTACAATTCACTTGTTAATGCTTGAAAATACTGATTTTGATGGCAGCGAAAGTAATCCAGTGTATCACTTTGCATGGATTAAAAATCTATCTCGACTCATAAAATCACAGTTTACAAAAGAAAATCGTCGCACATGGTTTTGTGATGGGTGCTTGTGCCATTTCAAATTTGAAAAATCTCTATTGAAACACAGAGCTGATTGCGAAAATTTAAATAACTGTAGTCATACTCCCAACAGAGGAGGAGGGTGGAACATATTGAAATTTAAAAATTACGGATACAAGGAAAATGTACCATTTGCTGTGTACGCAGACATTGCATGTTTAATGGAACCAGTTACAAATCCTCAAATAGATCAAGCGGCGTATCAAAAGCATATCCCCACAAGTGTTGCATATTATAAAAAGTGCAGTTTCGACGATTCAACTTCAGAACCTAAAGCTTATCGGGACAAAGACTGTATTGAATGGTTTGTAAACGAATTAAAAGATTTAGCAGTTGAAGTAAATTCCAGTTTCCAAAATCCAGTACCAATGGAAAAATTAACAACAAAACAAAAACACGATTTTCTAAATGCCAAAGTATGTCACGTTTGCGAAACAGCATTTAAGAAAGATGATGTGAAACATCGTGATCACTGTCACTTCACAGGTAAGTATCGTGGTCCAGCACACGGAAGCTGCAACGTCAATTACAAAGATTCTCATGTAATTCCTGTAATTTTCCATAATTTATCTATCTACGACTCACACTTTTTTTATTAAAGAGTTAGCCAAAAGTTTTGAGGGACATGTCTCTTTACTGCCAATGAATACAGAAAAATATATCTTATTCACAAAAGATGTTCCAAATACTAAAGTCAAACTCAGATTCATCGATTCTTTCCGATTCATGCCAACTAGTCTAGAATAATTGGCCTCATACCTCAAGAACAGTGAAAAAACAATTACTAGAAAATTTTGCAAAAATGACAGTGAATTCAATCTTTTAACGAGAAAAGGTGTATTCCCTTATGACTACATTGACAGCTGGCAAAAATTGGAAGAAGAGGGTCTACCACCAAAAGAGGCATTCTATTCGAAATTGAATGATTGCCATATTTCCGATGAAGAATACCAACACGCGTATAAAGTGTGTGAAACTTTTAATTGGCAAAATTTAGGGCAGTATTCAGATTTGTACCTCAAAACCGATGTTCTACTTTTGGCAGACATTTTCGAAAACTTTAGAAAAACTTGTTTTGCAACATATAAATTAAACCGTTTGCACTATTACACAGCACCGGGACTTTCTTTTGATGCAATGCTAAAGTACACAGGAATTGAACTACATTTACTAACTGATGCAGAAATGTTAGTATTAATTCAGAAAGCAATCAGAGGTGGTGTTTCGCAATGCTCAAATAGATATGCAAAGGCAAATAATAGATTTATGGGATTAAATTTCAATCCAAATGACCCAGAGTCTTACATAATGTACTTTGATATCAATAACCAATATGGTGCGGCTATGAGCGAATATTTACCATACCAAGATTTTGAATGGTTTGAAAATTTTGAAAATAATCCAAATTTTTTCCATGTGCCTGATGATTCACCTGAAGGTTATATTCTTGAAGTGGATCTAGAGTACCTAGAAGAGCTTCACGATTTGCACAAGGATATATATATATATATATATATATATGTGTGTGTGTGTGTGTGTGTGTGTGTGTGTGTGTGTGTGTGTGTGTAGAAACCAGCGCGGTGATAAAACATGATGAGCGATGTGGATATATGAGTGGAGGAGTGAGAGAAATAGAGATTGACCAGGTAGAGATACATATGATTAGTATATGTACTGTACATAACCTTTGATGCAACAGATATAGTCTACAGTGAATGGAATGAATCATCTTTACAATATATATAAATTGTATATATGTGAATCAGAAGAAGGAATCGAAAAAAACTGTACAATTGTTTGTGAAATAGAAGTTATTTTAAATAAAGGACAGAAAAATTAATTTAATCTAAATTGGTGTTTTTTACTTAATGCAGCCTGAAAAATCATTTTCTCAAACTAATATAGCTATCGGATTCAACTTGATCCAGCAGACGTAATCTCCCAATGCCGAGGACGATGCCAACGATGTTCACTGACCTAACAATTCGCTTATCTACTATTCGCACTTTTTATTATGGGGACAAGGAACTCGGAAAAAACAACGCACAAGTTTCTTTTCATTTTTGCTTTTTTATTTATTTCCAAAAAGCCAGTACATTTTACTTAAAAATAAGTAGAAACCAACCTAGACATGTACTAGGTTGGTGAAAGTGGGAACTGAACGCTCTTATGTGTAGTGGAAAATAGTGACGGTTTCACTGTTTCATTAGCTTCAGAAAAAGTGTGAGACAGAAAAATAAAAAATCGGATATCCTGAGTTCATTCCAGGGAAGTCTTAAATGTCTATTCATTATTTCGGGAATGTAGTTTTTCCAATAAATGTTGTATGTAGTTTACGGGTTATGCTTTTTAAACATGAACATTTTGTACCGGGTGGCTCTAATTTGACATACCATGGGTGGCTCGAATTTGATATACCAGAAAGTCCCAGTTGGACATTATTCAGCTCCTTGAATGTTGAAAAAATGGGTTCATGTATTCACGCACGTATGCGTGTGTATGTCTGTGCTTGTCTAGTGTGGATTGATGTGATCCTAACAATGACGAGTGTAGTGTGTATACTAACGCTTATTGTCCAATTTGTCTTCTTTGCAGATTTCAGAATGTCAAATACCAGATTCGATTATACTTTGGATCATCCTAAATAATATTAATAAATATTTTCATATCGGAAACTTGCTTCTTTTTCATGTATTTCGATTTTTTTATAGGTATATCAAATTAGAGCCACCATTTACCGATTTTCGGTAAACTCGTTTTTTGGAAAATCTTTATTTGAAAAAAAATCTTGTTGTTGATGAAAAAATCAATCAAACCATCCGAAAGGTTATTAAATAACCTTTCAAATGACCTATTGTTGGTCGAATTTCGGTTCATAGAGTCCCGGCAATCCATCGAAAAGAAGTTGGTATTTCGAATTCGAGCCCTTTCCTCTACATTTTCAATAGCGCAATTAGAGTAATTTTCATACATATGATGCGTACATTTAATATCATTAATTGCAAACATCTCACGCAATCACTGTAGCAAAGGGCATTCCAACTCAAGCATATCAACAATTTCACTCTCACACTCTCGAGTATTACAGGTACTATAGAATAGGGCAAATCACCAGAATTCCAAAGTAGGGGAAAGTGGGGTATGGTGTCAGTGCGGGGCACGGTGACTCTTGCTAATAATGCTCGTGTTTCTTGAGTTTTATAGTAGTTTTTTTTACATAAAATAGCTCTTTCTTGAGTAGCAAAGAAAGCTATGTTACGTAACAAAAATAATATGAAAATGAACAAACATGAGCATTATTTGCAAGAGTCGCCACGATACCATACTCTACTTTCCCCTAATCCATGATGTTTCCGTTGAAAGAGAAAAGAATATGTCTTTTTGACTGTCTCATCACAGATTGGTATTATAACCAATCCTTTCAAGACAAATTTATTGATTGGTAACTTGAAGCCCTGCATATCCACCAAGTACTCCATCTTGATTGCAACTAAACTATTTCCATGTGGTTACAACAGTTTCATACCAACTTTTTCACCACACTCTTATTGGCTTATATTCAACTATACGATCATGCAAAATTAAGCAATATGCTGACGTTTGAGCGGGAAAATTTTCACTAGTTTGAAATTCCAAACGAACGTCAACTGGACCGTATTTCAGTGTCTCAAATTGTTTAGAACAGTCAATTACTACTAGAAGTGCATACTGTATAAATGCTCCCCTCGATAGCAATGGTTGCGGTTCTTTACCATAGTAATTAGCTTGAAAGTTTGTATACATTTCATAAAGAAGAGCGTACTGATTTCGATTAATATCAAGATTCAAATTACTATAAGGATAACACTGATCATTTAAAAGTAGTTTGACATTAGTCAGATTCCAATGATCAAAGTTGCTAGAACTTATAGCAGTATTATTTTTTCTGTTTGTTTGAAATCCCAGTATGACAAATCTCGGTTTTTCCAATTGTGTTGAAGTTTTTACTGTGCAAACATGGTTTAAAGTAGTTTGAAGTAGAGGATATTCATACAATTCCCAAGTTCGATAACTTATTGGAATATGTGGATATTTTCCAATATATTTTAGCAACTGAAATTGTCGCGAATCTGAAAGTCTAACGCTAGGCAATAACCACTGTATTTTATTAATTTCAATTTTATACTACTCAATGGCGGCTGCTTGCAAGATGGCATTTGTATCACGTTTTGATCTTGTTAAAATAAGTTCATGCTTAGCATTGACAATGATTTTGTGATAATCTTCAGCAAAACCAAATATCATGTTAAGCGGTATGGCTACATCAAAGTAACCAGTATCGATGGTTAATGATTGATTATTATCATTTATTTCAAGTCAACCAGTATTCTGTATGTAACGCGATTTTCCAGGATTTAGAGATACATAATTATTCATGAGACTAGTGAGTCGGACATTTTTGTTTCGATCAATTTCTATTGCATTGATTTCGTATCTAGCTTCTTCAAACAAATGACAGATGGCATTAGAAACTAAAACTGTGTTGTTTACTGCTGCTCCATCAGTTCTTACGATTCTTTCATGCACGTGAAGTGAACTTTTACTCGGTAGGAGACAGTAGTCCTGTTTTTGAACAGCAATCCGTAGTTCATCACTGTTGTTGAAGGTTGATGAGGCATAAGGCTGATGTGCATGAATTTCACAGTGTGCAATCGACTTTTCATAAAAGGCTGGTGCTTGAATATTTAAAATTTCCCCCTCCATGACAAATAATCAAACGCTGATAGACAAATTTACAGATACAGGTGCAAGAAATCTTGAATCTCTTTATTCTCTTCTTCTTCTTCTTCTTCTTCTTTTGAGCTTCAGACCTTGACTTTTTAGGAAGAGGGCAATTTGAGGTGTTAACCATTTGACTGCTCATTGTCGACTGATTAATTTGTGACATTGTGCTGGTTTATTACAACCAAAGCCAATCTTCTTGTTGAAAACGATACCCATTATTATTATTAGAGAGACTTGATGTGTAGTTAATTGTTATAACTTCTCCACGAAAATTAACCAAATGTTCGTCTTGATCAACTATACGGAGCTGTATATGATCTATTGTATGCACGGCAACTGGCAGGTAAATGACATGAGATGGTAATTCCACAATCTTATATCCAGGTCGCACTACTGGGAAAAATTCATGAATTGTATGTACTTTCTGATCATAAGTGTATGCACCTGTAGTTATGCTACACTCAATACTCAAAGAATTCACTTTTATGATTGATACTGGTTCATCAGATTCATAAACTTATTTAGCTTCTAGTCTGCATGAAGAGAAACCCAGCAATTGACCAATAGAATCTTTAGGCGCAAAATTTATATCATGTCTGCAATAAATTTCACTTTTTAACGTATTATTGTTTGGTTTAATATGAATTGCAATGCTTTTTTTTACTGAAACGTTCTATAGATAGCGCTTCATGTCACTTATTTCATAACTTCCTGTAGGTATTTCAATTATTCCATTACCCACATAAAATTTAATTTGACCAATATCTACATTGGGTATCGAATTGAAGGTTAGAAATTCAACCAGTCCAAGTGCGTAATTTTTATAAGGAGATAACTCAATCGGTGGAAAATAGTGAGTTTCCAAGATTGGAGAAGTTCCCGATAATGTTAGTGTCAATGAATCATCCATGATGGCTGCTAGCATTCAACTGACTTGAAATTGCAAATATCAGCACTTCTTAGATTGAATGTACTTTTAGATTTTAATTGCTCGCATAGAAATTGCAAACATAAATGCCCACACACGAATGTATCGTAATTTTGATATCTCTCGTGATTATCCTTTATGCTACCAGCACCGGAATAGTTGAAGAGATCCGAAGGTGGCCGAAGATTACCGAAGCTATCGAAATACAATATTCTATCGTCAATATTTTTATAAGTACACCAATGTGTTCCTGGTCCTCTTTTGTCATCAAGATTAACAATAGCACATTCACATTTACGTGGTCCGCCTTTTGGTAGTCCATTTCGCATAAGAACACCTCGAAAATACGGAATCTCATGTGGGACGATGGTCGTGGGGGTTAAGGCATAGGCTTTGGATCCACTCCGTCGGCTTGCGGGTTCGATTCCCGCCTCGCACTCTGGAAGAGTCTCGGGTGACGAACAACTTTGCACGTAGCAACTTTGTAAGTAGCAACTTTGCACGTGCCCAACTGTGAACGTCGATGGCCGGACGGACAACTGTGCACGTCCATCTGTGCACGTAAAAGACCACAGGAGCCCATCTGTGCACGTCGAAATTTCGACGTGTACAGTTGTCATTTTTACCACTGTGCACGTGCACAGATGGTACTTGGACAACTGTGAACGTCGAAATTTAGAAGTGCAAAGTTGTCACTTGGACAACTGTGCACGTACACAGATGGTACTTGGACAACTGTGCACGTACACAGATGGTACTTGGACAACTGTGCACGTCGAAATTTAGACGTGCACAGCTGGACTCTTGTGCACTTTACCGTGCACAGATGTAACTTTCCTAACTGTGCACGTGCACATATGTCCCTTGCCCAACTGTGCACGTGCACATATGTCCCTTGCCCAACTGTGCACGTGCACAGATGTCACTTGCTCAACTGTGCACGTACACAGATGTCCCTTTCCCAACTGTGCACGTGCACAGAAGTCACTCGCCCAACTGTGCACGTTTATGTCCTTAAGTAAGATTTGTACTTAAGTAATTCAGAGAGTTCAAGGAATTCAGAAAATTCGAAGAATTCACAGAATTCGAAGAATTCACAGAATTCAAAGGATTCAGAGAATTCAAGGTATTCAGCAAATTGAAGGCATTTAGCGAATCTAAGAAATTCAACAAACTCAAGGAATTCAGAGAATTGAAAGAATTCGAGAAATTCTGAGAATTCAAGGGATTCAAAGAATTCAAAGGATTCAAGGAATTTAGAAAATTCAAGGTATTCAGAGAATTCAAGGGATTCAGAGAAAGCAATGCATTTAGCCAATTGAAGGCATTAAGGTAATTCAACGAATTCAGCGAACTCAGGAATTCAGAGAATTCGACGAATTCAAACAATTAATAGAATTCAGGGAATTAAGAGAATTCAGGTTATTCAGATAATTCAGGGAATTGCGAGAATTCAAGGAATTCAGAGAATTCTAGACATTCAGCAAATTTGAAGGCATTCCACGAATTCTAGAAATTCAGCGAATTCTAGAAATTCAGCGAATTCAACGAATTCAACAAATTCAAGGAATTCAGAGAATTCAAAAATTTAACGAATTCAACAAATTTAACGAATTCAAGGAATTCAGAGAATTTAAGTAATTCAGAGAGTTCAAGGAATTCAGAGAATTCAAGGGATTCAGAGAAAGCAAGTTGGAGGCATTCAAGTCGAACAAAGAGAGATTTTCATATATGTTTATTAATTTGAGAAGAATAATTTCTTAAAAATAATATTTGAAATATTTTCAAACTAACATTAAGAAAGTTAATACGCTCCATTCTACCAGGATTGAATAATTTTAACTGTTAAAAATTTACTATACATAGATACAAAGGATCGTTAAACCCTCGTATAAACGTAAGGACATAAAGGTGCACAGTTGGGCACGTGCAAAGTTGACCCCATCCCAAGAGTCTGGGTGGCCCATGCGGTGAACACTTGCCTAGCAAGGGAGTTGTTCACCTCCGGAGAGTCGTGGGACCGGTACTTCTAGAGAAAAAGGTTCTCTAAGTACTTAAGGCTGTTGCTCTTGGTGGTTCGGAACCCACCTTGAACTGTAGGTCCCCTTCCCACCACCAAGTAAGTGTGTGGGGGTGTGTGAAGGAATAGGGAAGAGATACAAGAACAATGTAAACCCTTAGGGGACTCATTAGAAGCTTTCATTCCAGAAATACGGAATCTTCAAAGATTTTGCACGTTTTAGTAAATCTGCATCAGTTAAGGCTCGATGAAGTAGCTTCACTCTGAGTTTTTTGACTTGCATTTGAGTCCTGCTCCTAGTTTATATGGTTTTAGATGAAACCCTAATCCTTGCCTATATGGCTTCAAATAAAGGCCTTTTCCCAAAGAAATGGCTTTCATCGCTTCATTATGTCGTTTACTCTCTGGAAGTTCCTGTTTTGCTGAATTTGCATCATTCACAGCTTTAGCTATTCCTGCAGCTCCGCCAGCTAACGCCCCGGTAGCACTAAGACCCGCAAAAATGGGTATGAGGAAGGGTAAAAATCCTCCTACTTTCGCCGGTACAGGTAGAATACGAGGTTTATTCACATTTCTTCTTCCAGCAGCCTTCATTACAGCTGCTGGACTTTTTAGCTGCAGTGACAATTTTTCTCAGTGTAGTGGTAGGTTTTTTATTCTTGAGACCCATCCCCAATTTTGATTTTATCTTCATTGCGTTCCTTATTCCCCAAGCAGCCGCCTTTTCACCTATTCCTGCGTCCTGAGCCAAGACACGTTTCCAAGCCTTTTCAGCTAGTACACTGTCAGCTGGGTTTCTGGCCTCTATATTTTTTCTATTCTGTGAGTAGGCTATATCGTGCTCTTTGCAAGCTGCGTCCAGCGGATTGATTCCTGGATCACCTCGTGCTAATCGTTTGGCTAGTTTAGTACCAGGCCTACAGTACTGGTAACCAGGCAAGTGCAACTCAAACGGTAAATTGTTGACGATTCTGTTGAGCAAACCTCTCCCACGTCTTGCCTGCTTCACGGTTCGTTTACAACTGACTCGTTTGCCTCTGTGAACGATCATATCTATGCAAGGGATACTTTCAGACTGAAGAGCCAATCTATATAATAAGGAAATTTATAGGTTTTCTAGTCAGTCTTTGTCAAGATGCAGTTTGAAGCACAACCTGCGAAACTACCTATTCAGAATTTTGATTCGCTTTTTCAAAACGAGAATAAAGAATAACGACATGGACATTTGCTGCCAAACAGTGTGCGAGCAATATTTTGTGGACCTTCCAACTGTGGAAAGACAAATGCTTTGCTGGCTCTACTGATACATCCAAATGGACTCAGATTTGAGAATATTTACATCTACTTAGAATCTCTGAAACAGCCAAAGTATGCATTTTTGGAAAAAAGTCCTTCAATCAGTAGATGACGTTGAGTACTATCCTTTCGATGAGCATGAAGAGGTTATAATGCCAAGTGAAGCAAAACCAAATTCAGTCATTGTATTTGATGATGTGGCTTGTGAGAAACAAGATAATATGCGAGCATTTTTTTCCATGGGTAGACACAAGGATGTCGATTGTTTTTACTTGAGCCAGACCTATGCTCATATTCCTAAATATCTTGCACGCGATAATGTTAATTTACTTGTGTTATTTAAACAAGATGAAATGAATCTAAAGCATATTTATGATGATCATGTGAATACTGATATGACTTTTTCACAATTTAAGCATATGTGTTTAGCTTGCTGGAATAATGACAAGTATGGATTCGTTGTAATTGATAAGGATAGGAAACTTAACCAAGGTAGATATAGGAAAGGTTTTGATTGTTTTATGAATCTTGAAAAGTAATATATACATGTGTAGCGATCAATATAGAAACAGTCGCAACTTAGACGTTGCTGTATCAAGTTGGGTAAAGAAACAGTTCAGAGCACATTAAGTGATACTTTCAAGCCCATTGTTAATCCACTAGAGAAAATTGTTGGTGGTCTCAACAATATGAAAAGAGTTGAGTCAATTAAAAAGAGAGCAAAAGAGGAAGCAAAGAGTCTATGACGCCGTCTTGACAGGCAAAAAGAAATCCCTCGGTCTCCGATTTCAATCCAGCAGACTTTAGAAACATGTTGCACAGACCCATCGAGAGCTCTTTTCTGCGTATGATGCCGTAGAAGTTACCATGAAGGGGTTTCTCAGCATGTTCTTTAATAGGAGCGTATTTTCTGCTTCCTTTATACGACTTTTGAGCACCAGAGGTGTTAGTGATGCTAGGCCATGTGTAATGTCGCTGGAATTAAATGGGAGGTCAAGCTCCTCTGCGGCCCTATATGTTGCATGGTATAGAAACACTGCAGCATTGGCGACTTCATGTTGATGTACGAGTCACATAAGGGAATCCGTGCTTTTTAAAACTGAGCAGGCTGTAGCTATAACCGTTCTTCCATGAAGACACTCTAAGCTTAGCAATCCTCTACCCCCTTCATCGCGAGGGAGATATATTCGAGGTACGGGAGATCTAGGATGAAGACTTCGTTGTATTGTCGATTGGCTCGGATTGAATGATCCGTCTGGATAGTCACATCCCAATATAAGATGTAATCTTCGTTTTCTAAAACGGACATTGGAATGTATCTATAGAAAGGCATCCACTCTGTTAAGAGTCCTAGGTTTAAGGCAAGTTGTTGATGTACAATGCCCGCCATATCATTATGTCTGTGCGTATATTCTCTTTGAGCCATTACGCGACAACCATCAGTAATGTGCTCGATGGATTCGTTGGTATCTCCACATAATCGGCACCGGTCAACCACGTCTTGATGTAACACGTGTTTGCGATAATTCCTGGTGCCGGCAACTCTATCCTGAATCGCAATGACGAATCCTTCCGTTTCTGGATACAGGAGTCCCTTTCTCAGCCAAATATTGGATTCCTCACTATCCACTTCATATTGATCTAGCGTTTTGGGGTGTTCGCTGTGGATGGCTTTCTGTATCCATTGCGTTTCTAATACCTCTATGGTTTCTGCCCTGATATTCAAGGCCTCCTCTGAGGACAAATTCAAGGGCGTGTAGTCAAGATCCGCTTTACAGATGGTGTTGTAAAGCGTAACATCTCGCTTGCTGTTAAAATAGTCTCGCAACTGTGTAACTTGTGACTCACACAGTTTTCTGACATCTACAATGCCTCTGCCCCCTCTATGTCGTGGTAGAACTACCCTTTCACTCGCCGAATTACGGTGGTGCATTCGGTGTTTCGCCATTTCTACGCGGATGATTCTGTTTAATCGTTCGAGGTCAGTGTTCGACCATTTGATGAGCCCAAAGGAGTACGTGAGAACAGGGATGGCGTAGGTGTTGATTGCCCTGATCTTGTGTGCCGAGTTAAGAGAACTCTTCAGAACCAATCTGAGTCTTGTAGTGAAGGCAGTCGTTAGGCTTTTCTTAGCTATCGTATGCTGAATACCCTTAGATTCAAGAATACCCAGGTATTTATATGACTCGCCCTCAGCCATTGCCTCGATGTCATTCCCGAAATCGTTGTCTATCTCTGCGGTCCCTAATTCTCCTCTGATTAAATGCACTGTTCGGCATTTATCTAGTCCAAACTCCATGTTGATATCATTGGAAAACTGCTTTGTAACATCAATCACTTGTTGCAATTTCTCGTCCGAACTAGCGTATAGCTTCAGGTCATCCATGTATAGAAGATGGGTCACTTGATGACCATCCTCATTATCATTTACTCGGAACCCATGAGACATGCTATTTAAAGTTTTGCTCAGTGGGTTCAACGCTAAACAGAACTATAATGCACTGAAGGAGTCTCCTTGGAATATACCCGTCTTAATGCGTATTGATCTAGTTATCCTCAGTTGTCCATGATCAAAATACTTGATTCTTGTACCCCATAGCATCATCGCACGACTTAGGAAGTCAATGATGCGTGGACAAATTTTGTATACTTTTAAGACTTCAAGCAAATAGTCATGTTGTACGGAAGGAAACGCTTGCTTGTAGTCAATGTATGCCATGTGCAAGTTCCTTTGGTATTTACGAGCTTGCGTCATGGCAACAGCATCTATGGTGACTAGATCTTTACTGCCTCGGGAGTTTTTACAACATCCTTTTTGTTCTTCTGTAAGGATGTCATTCTCGTCACAGTGAGAATAAACCTTATCTGCTATGATTGCTGTAAGACATTTATATATTGTTGGAAGACAGGCTATCGGTCGAAATTCAGATGGATTTTGAGCGTCTGGTTTTTTAGGCAACATATACGTAGTACCCTGCAGCATAAAGCCTGGCATCAGATCTGGATGTTCGATGATCTTCTGAAAACACCGTGCCAACGCAGGATGAACACTAGTCAGGTACTTATACCAGAAATTGTGCACCATGTCCGGACCTGGAGCTTTCCAGTTACATGCTTTTTTCAAAACCGCTGAAACATCTAAAGCTGTGATGTTCATCAGCTCCATTTCAGGGTTATTGCTTGCTCTTGCTTTCTCTAGTTGGAACCACGCAGTGTCCAAATTGCTTCTGTTAGTTTTTCCCCAAACGTCTGACCAATAGTTAGTCATTTCTTCCTATTGAGGGACTTCGGTGTCTTGCTGGTTATTTTGCTGTACACTCAGTTCACGATAGAACCATCTTTCGTCTGTCTGAAAGGTTCGATTTTGTTGCCTTCTTGCACTACTTTTCTTGTACCGACGCAGTCTAGCAGTAAGAACATCAAGTCTCTGCCGCTGGGAGTCTATAATCTCATCCAATATTGCTGGTGTCAATGTCTCGATGTACCGAGGGTGGATGATTTTAATAACATGGTGTATCAGCTTTCAGGTTCGATTTCCTTTTTTATATTGAGTCAGTCGACCCAATTTGCACCTTACTTTGCTGACATCCATATCCAACCTGATCTTCCATGGCGGATCTCGCTCCAGTCTTGGGGCGAAGACTGCATTTATAGGCCTAGTTCTGCGGCCCAACGTTCTAGCGGTTGCCACAGCTGCACAGTATACAAGAGTTTGCACCTCTAACGCATTTTGTGTTGCGTTCAAATGCATAGGTAAAACCTTGCTGTTTAGGTGTTCTATTAGTGCACGCAGATCATTTGTGATGTTCATCTTGGGCAGTGAATGCCTTTGTGTTGGTTCTACATGTCTGAACTCTAGTAGAGCATGACCAAAATTCCTTTCAAGGTGCTGTAGATTTTCTGGGACTTCGCTGTTCATATCATCGTTTAGGATATCCGGATGTGGTTCTAGTCCATCCGGTACTTGGTGTTCATTATCCCTAGCACCTATGTCTTCAGCTGCAATCAATTTTTCGTTTTCCACATCTTCCAATGGAAGTTCATCAATAGGAAGCTGCTGTTCCACTTCCATTTCGATGGCAGCTATTTCAACAGCCGAAAGCAATTTGTTTACAGATATCGAGCGTTTTTGATCTGCTAGATTCTGCTCATTTATTCTTGTGGCTAGCCCTGAGTACTTAAGTAAGAAGAGACGATGATGTTCTCTCCTTACACTTTGCCCACTTTTCTTTGCCAAAAAATAAAAGCGCATCACATCTCTGTTCATACGGTATGTCCATTTTAATCGCTTCCTTGGTTGTTGAACTTCGGCTTCTGGCAGTGGTTGTATTAGGCCATCTACCTCCGGAGGATGTGGTGGTGCTGGATCATCACCAGGTTGAGGAAGAACATCAATTGCCACTGCTTGTTCGTGTGACTGCTTGAGGAAGAACATCAATTGCCACTGCTTGTTCGTGTGACTGCTTTTTTTATTTATTTCTCATTTTTCTCATTTTTCTCTCAGGCTTAAGATGGTTACAGCCCAATATGTCGAAGGCATTTTTAGTTAGAATTGGATTTTTTGTTTGTTTGAATATTATTCACAGGGTTGTCCCGGTATATATTATCAGTCACGGACGCATTATTATAATGCAATCAAGTGATCTGATAAGAGCGTGTGCCTTGACATATTGGGCAAAGCCTGGTTTTTACCCCATCATTCACGTACTGGGTTGCAGTCAAGTGCATGATGGGGGGACCTACAGCTTAAGGTGGGTTCCGAACCACCAGAACCTCGGTAAAGGTACATAGAAAAATTTCAAGAGGTACCGGCTCAGGGATCGAACCCCGGACCTCTGAGGTGAAGTCCGAGCGTCTAACCAACTGAGCCACCGAGGCTCCCTTTATTTTATTATTATTAGAGAAGTTGTAGGCTCCGGAAGCTTCGATCATGATTCCTTAAAGAAACCAATCCCAAAGCTACTGGAACGTGTACGTCATCCGCTTCTGCTCCTTCTGTCCTAGAAGGTAAGCAAGAGCGGGAAATTTACGCGTGATAACATCGGGCAACACTGTTCCCTGGAGTCAGGTCTCTAGCCGCGGATGACCTCACGCGGCAGACAAGACAGTTGGAGATGAAGGTTTCACCTCTGGATACTTTTTTAGAGCTACCAATCTTTGTAGAATTTAAGAGGAACAGTGTTGACGAACCAGATGGAGTGATCCCAGGAGAACAGCCTTTTGCATCCGGTTCGCGATGAAATGAGCCTGACGCTGGCAAGCCGGAATCTTGTTGAGTTGGCTAATAAATGAAGCTTTCATACCTCCAAGGCAGCCGATTATGAGAATTATAAGATGGACTTTGTAGCCTTGGTACAGCTTACTCAGCTCGAAAAGAAGTGCTTGATATTTCGCCTGTTTTTCTCCCTCCTTTGCCGTGATATTACCATCGGCTGGTGCCGAGAATACAATCACGTAAATGATCTTGTTCTTCAGATCTTGGAGGACAATGTCAGGCTTCGTAGCACTGATACGTTGATTGGTGGAGAATGAGAAGTTCCAGTAGATCTTACACTGATCATTCTCCACGACTGTCTCGAGTTCCCCCTGGGCGTATGGCAAGACGGACAATAGATCAACACCATAGAAATGCCTAAGATGGTAATATATCACTTTTAGAGCTGCATTGTGTCTCTCTATGTACGCGCAGCGTGCATATTTAGAGCATCCACTGAGAACATGTCCAAGTGTTTCGGGCTCTAGCTTGCACGCTCGGCAGTTGGTATCGCGTACAGGTATATTCATTATGCGCTCGCGGTAAACTAAGGTGTCTATGACGCCGTCTTGACAGGCAAAAAGAAATCCCTCGGTCTCCGATCTCAATCCAGCAGACTTGAGAAACATGTTGGTCAGACCCATCGAGAGCTCTTCTCTACGTAGGATGCCGTAGAACTTACCATGGAGGGGTTTCTCAGCATGTTCGCTTAGTAGAAGCGTATGTTCTGCTTCCTGTGTACGACTTTTGAGCACCAGAGGTGTTAGTGATGCTAGGCCATGTGTAATGTCGCTGGAATCAAGTGGGAGGTCAAGCTCCTCTGCGGCCCTATCTGCTGCATGGTATAGAAACACCGCAGCATTGGCGACTTCATGTTGATGTACGAGTCGCATAAGGGAATCCGTGCTTTTTAGAACTGAACAGGCTGTAGCCAGAACCGTTCTTCGATGAAGACACTCTAAGCTTAGCAATCCTCTACCTCCTTTATCGCGAGGGAGATATATTCGAGGTACGGAAGATCTAGGATGAAGACTTCGTTGAATTGTCATCATCTTGCGTGTGCTTCGATCAAGTTGTTTTAACTCATCGACGTTCCATTTTACTGCACCAAACGTGTAGAGCAGTATAGGAACGGCCAGCATATTGGTCGCCTGGATCTTATTCTTTCCAGATAATTCGGAAGCCCAAATTTTTCTGAGAATTTGGCGATACCTTTTTCCAAGGGCCGTTTTCAAGTTATGCACATTTTGGGTTTCCGCTTGCGGTATTTTATAATTTATAATTATTATTATTATTATTATTATTATTATAGATTAGCAGTTCGAACTCGAAAGTTCATTGCCTCATATATCTATCTATCATGTCCTAGTTCTTTTAGATCATCCCTAACATTTTTCTCCCATCTATTTCTCGGTCTGCCTAGGGGTCTCTTACCAGTCGGTCTCCCTCTTAAAACTTGCGCCACTGTTCTTTCATTGCCCATTCTTGCTACATGCCCCGCCCATCTTAATTTACGCGCTTTCATTACTCTATTAATATTTGCTGACCCGTAGAGGGCATGCAGTTCATCATTATGCAGTTTTCTCCATTCGCTGGTCTCTTCGTCCCTTTTTGGACCATAGATTTTTCTGAGCACTTTATTCTTTAAAAATCTTAATCTATTCTTTTCTCCTTTCGTCAGCGCCCACGTTTCACACCCGTTCATGACGACCGGCATTATTATCGACTTGTAAATTCTTACTTTCTATGTTTCTACTGTTTCTAGATAGCGATCGCGATTTTATTAGCGTGTTTGCTGCATAATAGAACCCATTGCCGGCGTGCAGCCGCGCATTGATTTCCGTTCTAATCTTATTTTCGCTTGTTATAATAGACCCGAGGTATTTAAACTCGCGAACCCTTTCGAATTTCATATTTCCGGCCATTAGATCCCCGTCTTGATTACTTTGTTTAGATCTGACGACGGTCATATATTTTGTCTTCGATTCGCTAACTTCCAAGCCAATATCTTTGGCTTTTGTGATCAAGATTTCTGCATTTTTAGCTACCGTTTCTTTATCATTCCCCAATAAGTCGAGATCATCCGCATATACAAGAATTTGTATTATCTCATTGAGGGTAGCACCGGTCGGATTCGCCTGCACTTGCCTAACCACGTATTCTAAAACTAAGTTAAAAAGGACGCACGAAAGTGCATCGCCCTGTTTCAGGCCATCGCGGATTGAAAACTCTTATAAACCAGATGGCGAAATTCGTGACAATAAAACCTTTAAATATAAAAATTTCATAAAGAAATTGATTCCTACAGCAAAAAATACAGATAGACGGAGTAAAAACAGGAAATCACTATCAGGTGAAGGTATGATCCCGCAACATATAATTGCTAGAGAGGGTAGTCTAATGGATTACATTTACTGGGATGATCCGAATGAATTGGTAGATCGATTACGCTCACTGCTAGCATCTCAAGGAGCTGGAAATCCACGTCACACAAACGAAATTATATCAATTATAGAAGAACTGCGAGAAGCTGGAATTATATATTAATGAGTGTTTTGTCAAGATTTTCATTATTAACAAGATGAGCATCGATGTATTCGGACGTCATACTGAGGGAAAAGAGAGTACAAGTCGTGCTCCTCCTGGATTTGGCTTTAAATTCACATCTGAAGGAGATTATGATATGAATAATAAAAGGGTGTGTAAAGTGGGTGATGCTCAAGAGCAGAATGCTGCTGTTATCTGAATATGGTGCAACATATGATACAGCGTGAACATCAGACTATCTACGATGTTATAGCTTCCTTGCGAACTGAAGTAGTTAACAATAATAGGATGATTGAGACTTTAGAAAATTCCACAGATAAACTTTTTAAAAATGTGAAAATTGATGTTTAATCAATTCAAAAACTGGTGTATCGAAATTCAGAGCTTATTAGTCAAGTAAACACTACACTGAATGCACTCAAAAATGGACGTTGAAAAGCAGCAGTTGGTGAAGGAAATGCATAAGACAGCTAGAAGAAATTACCAATGTCGGCATTTTGACATGCGTGGCATTGAGAAACATGGCAAGCTGATCTTGTTGAAATTCAGCCAAACGCGAGAGAAAACAAAGGAAGCATCAATTTGCGAGCGATTTAATCGTACATTGAAAAATAAAATGTGGAGGCAATTTAGCTTGCAGGGTAATTATAAGTGGATAGTTATTTGAAAGATTTAATTTTGTCTTACAACGATACCAAACACCAGACTATTAGAATGAAACCAAAAGATGTTAATAAGCAAAATGAGAAAAAAATTGTTGTTTGATGTATACAAAAATTTCAATCTGAAACAAGCAGTTAAGGAAGATAAATTTAAAGTTGGAGTTAAAGTACGTATAAGTAAATTTAAACATGTTTTTGAGAAAGGATATCCAACGAATTGGACAACTGAAATATTTACCATAAGTCATGTGAAGAATACCGAACCAGTGACGTATATGCTTAATAATTATGAAGATAAAGCTATTGCAGGTAGTTTTTATGAACAAGAACTTGGCAAAGTTAGACATCCAGACATTTATCTTGTGGAAAAAGTACTGAAAAAACGTGGAAATGAGCTGTTTGTAAAATGTCTAGGTTTTGACGAATCTCGCAATAGTTGTATGGATAAGTCTAGTTTGTAAGTATCTTTGTATTAATTTCAAGGTTTTTTCTGAATAAATTTTCTATTATTCTCAAACATATGTATCTTTTTACTTACATATCTACTTAACCTTAATCTAGTAAAAAAAAGGCGAATTTCGTTTAAATTACGTTTTTTATCCAGATTTTTAGTTACTCTCAACATTGATACAATTTTAATGTATAAAGGTACCATTCACACATCTGAGTACTGGTAATTTCTCAATCACTTCTTCACACACATTTTGATTGTAGAATGTAATTATTTCAAGAAACATAATTTCAAATCGCATAAGATTAGTAAATATAAGTTTTTTCATTGCCTTATTCTTCGAACTTGTATAATTTTGTTATATATAAGATTTTACACTTTTCACACAAGGTGATTTCACATTGCGCCAAACAGCTTCAGCGATTGTTTCAATGATGACATCTTTTGTACGTTGAAACGGCATAAGACTCTGTTCGGGAAGATACCGGTCGATACAAGCACTGACTTCCTGGAGAACAGCAAACGTTGTTCCTTGTAGTACAAACGGATGATATTTTCGAGTATCTTGAATCTGCTCCAAAGCCACTATATAATCTCCAAAAGTTGTAGTCATGTGTATACGGAAATTTCCACAGTCGATGCATTGATGCTTCTCTTGACCATTAAAGAACAGTGAAATTAGGTTGAAGTAACTTTTGAATAATTTCCAATCTTCAGGAAACAGGGTTACACTTTCACGAGGATGATTGGCTAGCAGTTTTGCAGCTGAGGTAAGCTTTCCGTCTTTTTTAAGTTCAGCACCGACGATAATTTTCTTTGTGAATGATCAATTCAGATTGTATGTAGTTGCATGTAACATTCGATTTCGAGGCGTATAAGACATCACGATGATGTTGATTGCACTGAAGGCTTTTAGACACTGAGTGATGATTGAAAATTGCACAATTCATATATTTTTCTTTACAAATTCGATGGCATTGATGCGTCCTCCCAAATACACCATTTCAAGGTGTTGATCATCACAGGCTTGCTTCGTTTGCACGAACAGATCTTCATCCTCTTCAAACAGTTTTGCAATTCTTTGAGGTAGAAGAACTGAGAATTTTTTTTCTATGGTTACGAGCATTCGTATTTCATATTTTGTTTTAGCTTTCTTGATGTCTGTTATTTCGTATCCTTTGTTAACATCTAGGTCTGACAGCTTCTTTGTTGGAAGGAAGTCTTCACTGTCTGCGATTTTATTTAGTCTTATGAAATCCATCCTCACTCTTTAATATTAACTGTATTAAATTATCTCGTTGAAGTTTGTAAATCTATTCGCACTTGTAGAGGAAATGGCTCGAATTTGATATAGGGCTTGAATTTGAGCCACCTGGATTTCTGGAAAACTAAAACATGTACTAGGTTGGTAACAGTAGGAACCAAACGCACTTAAGTTTAGTGGAAAATAGTGACAGTTTCACTGTTTCATTTGCATCACAAAAAGTGTGAGATAGAAAAATAAAAAATCGGATATCCTGAGTTCATTCCAGGGAAGTACCTTAAATGTCTATTCATTATTTCGGGATTGTAGTTTTTCCAATAAATGTTGTGTGTAGTAGTGAAGTAGGGTTAGTGGACTAGTATTGCTCGGTAGATATGGAGATGCTTCTGTTTATGGGTTTTGCTTTTTAAACATGAACATTTTGTACCGGGTGGCTCTAATTTGATATACCATGGGTGGCTCGAATTTGATATACCAGAAAATCACAGTTAGACATTATTCAGCTTCCTGAATGTTAAAATATGGGTTCATGTATTCATGCACGTATGTGTGTGTATGTCTGTGCTTGTTTAGTGTGGATTCATGTGATTCTAACAATGACGAGTGTAGTGTGTATACTAACGCTTACTGTCCAATTTGTCTTCTTTGCAGATTTCAGAATTTCAAATACCAGATTCGATTATAGTTTGTATCATCCTAAATAATATTAATAAATATTTTCATATCGAAAACTTGCTTATTTTGAATGCATTTCGATGTTTTTATAGGTATATCAAATTAGAGCCACCATTTGTCGATTGTCGAAAAACTCGTTTTTTGGAAAATCTTCATTTGAAAAAAAAACCGTTGATGATATGACAAAATCAATCGAACCATGCGAAAGGTTATTAAATAAAATTTCGAATGACCTATTGTTGCTCGAATCTCGGTTCATAGAGTCCCGGCAATCCATCGAAAAAGAGGTGGTATATCAAATTCGAACCCTTTCCTCTATCACTTGTTTCAATTCTCGAATGTTCTGCAGAAATAAGTTTAAACGACTTTTCAACTCTTGTTGCTTTTGTTCTTTACAATTTGACATTTGCCCTCTAATATTGCTGTCTTTTTGACAAAAGAGAATTAATATACCATCGGCACTGTAATCTCAATCCTAATTACACTACTATATATATGTTGGGCGCCAGACCTTTCTTGGGTTAAAACAACGAAATCGCGATTAGTAAACAAGGTTTCGAAAAGTTATCTCAACACCAGAATTCTAATTTTCAAATTCTTAACTCAAACGGGCAAGCGACATTATAGAGACTACGATGTACCGGAATTCGAACTCACTCTAAACTTGAACTAGCTCAGATCCCAAGTGAGAAAATTAGGCAGAAGGCGCGGTTTCGTATTGATAAGGGTTTTCTACTCGTGAATAAAAATACAGCGGATCATATTAACAACCAACTAAGTTTCCATTTATTTTAATAGATTAATACGATTGGTGTAACATATATCGATCAACAATCACAAAATTGACGATTTTACAATTCGATCCTTTGAAATACAAAGCGAAGGGATTTAACCATTTAACATATTACCGATTCGATTCTCCATGATTTCGCGGAATTTTAATACTAAAGCCTGTCTTATTTTATTATAGTGATTTTTCCTGAGAAGAAAACGCAAAAATTAACAATTAATTTTCGGTAGGAAACAGAAGGGGGGGGGGGGCAACTATTTACAGATATTGGGTTTTAGGACTAACAACTGCATTTTTAGTACACGAGAACATATCTCAGATTAAGGGCACATTTCACTGAAAGGGGTGATATGATAATTTATTTTCAGGAGACAACTAATTGATTTTCTGGGGCACTAAATGGGATTGGAACAACTATTCACAAAATTTACAGTATAGGGCAAACAATCAAAAGATTCACAAAAGACCATGTCACAGATAAATTGCACAAAATTAAAACATGACAAAAGTAAATCAGATCGCCAAAAACTAAGTATCACAAAATCAGATTACAATAGATAAATATTACAAAATCAAAGCAAAAATATTTGAATTTACAAGATTTAATCTTGGGTAACCTCGTGGCCACGTGGAAAACTTAAGCTCAAAACATAAGTGGGAGCTTTCTGGGCAAAGAAAATTGAATCTTAGGGCTTTCTTGGTCAACTAAAATCAAACAATAATTATCAAGAGCTTCCTCGGACAAGATAAATTCTAGGGCTTTCTTGGCCAACTAGAATGCATCAAATCGAAATTTAGAAGTTATCATGCCAAGAGGGGAGGCTGAGAGCACAGAAAATGTCCTTTCCTTCTCAAGAGTATTTTGTACGACCTGGCTGGGATCCGTGGAGAAGCGGCGATGGATTTTCTCTCGCAAAGCACTGAGACTACTATTATACAAAAGCAAGAGGCGACAGATACGTAACAAGAGACAAGTGACAAGAGGCAAGAGGCAAGATACAAGAGAGTGAGTACTGACTCGCTCGAGAATTTATAACCTTTCTTAACCTACGTCACATCCGTCTTGCTCCACTCTGATTGATCGAAATTCTACCATTTCCGCAACATCGCGTGGACAAGAGTAGAACTAAAGCAATGTCGTATTAAGTGAAGCGATACGGACATTTTTAATTTTAGTATTCAAATTTCCGTTATTGCTAGCCTTAACCTAACAAATTTAAACCACTGTTCTTACTCTACGAAAACGTCCTACGAGCATTTACTAACTAACGGGCTCATTTCTAACAATTGAAAATCTTGCACCGTGGTTATAAATTCGGAGTATTCACGATACGGGCCTGAGCCGAACAGTTACCACGCGTATAGCTCGTGTGGTCTTCTCAATCGAATCGGCTCGAATGAAGATGAAATGGATGTCGTGTTGACCAAGGAATCCTGAAGATTTCTGGAACACTCCAGGTTTTGTAGAAAATCCAGGTCATTTCCAGTCCATATCTACAAGCGATTCCCAGTTGCGATTTGCAGATGTTAGGTTGGCAGCAGCGCCTTATGGTGGAACTAGCGGGAGAATTCAAATGGTAGAATAAATATTTTAGTTGAAGTGGCGAGTTGGCTGAGTCTTTTCGGCGTCTCGATGATTCTCAACCTCCTGCAATGTCGCACGATGATGATGTTGACTCCGAGCAAGGGTTTACATGTAGAAAAATTAAAATTTCGAAACGAATCAGCGATAAGAAATTGAATCACAAGCTAAATCGAAACTAATCATGGAGTATCGTGTAGCCTCAGTGGTGTACCAGACATTATAATTGATAATTTGATGAATTATCTTGAACTTAAATATTATCATGAAATATATCTTGTGAGTTGCAAACTGCAACATCACAGCCCACAAACTGATAAAAGAGGAGAGCTGGCCCCCTTTTATAGACGCTTACCCCCTCCACCAAATTCCTGGAGACTTGCGCAATGTTGCCAGATATTGTATCATATAATGCAACAAAGTTCTGGATGATTCTACATTATATATACGACACGTATGGGGATATAATTTTTGCAGCGCAAAATGTATTGAGTCATTGAAAAAATAACCTTGAACTTATTCACGAAAAAATTCTTTCTAGAAATTGCGTTTCATAAAATTTGAAGTATTGCATCATATGATGCAACATAGTTCTGGAAGATTCTGCATTATATACGACACGTTTGGGATATAATTTTTGCAACGCAAAATGTAATGAGTCATTGAAGTAACCTTGAACTTGTTTACCAAAATGGTTTTTCAGAAATTACGCAGTATAATTTGAGTTATAGAAGTATCTAGACTGCCGAAGAATGTTTCTCATGGATTATTTGCTCACTAAATAGAGACAGGAATTTTTAGTTGAATATGTTATCTGTAAGGAAGAAATAAATCAAATTGATAGACAAAACAGGATGTCATGCAATTGCGCAATATTATTATGACGTCATCATCAAGGAATGTTCTAGAACGGTCTCAATGCCAAAAATGTTATCTCTAAGGAAGCAATAAATCGACCTTGTTTTTCTTGCAATAACTATATGGCGCAATAGAAATTGCCAGGACAATGCAAAATATAACCTTGAAAGTATTCACGTAGAATGTTTTAGATAAGAAATAACCTTGAAGCTGCTTGTATGAATTCAGAATTGCGCAATATTATTATGACGTCAGCTGCAGAATGTTCTCGATGTAGGTACAGCAGGTCCGGTACCTCTCTTGTATCAATGCCGGTAAGGTAGGAATGCATGATGACGTCATCAGGACCCTCGAGAATGTTCTAGAAGCGTAGCACGGACATGAACCACTTTCTAGAAAAATTTAGCACAGACACGAACCACTACAGCTAGAATCTTCTCGATGTCGGTAAGGTAGGAATCTTGCGTTAGAACGCAGCCTACTCATCTACTAAATTACTACGCGACAGGATTCGAACACTCGAAGCTTCAACTTAGCACAATTTCATGGAGATTGGATACACACAAGCCGGACACGTTACCACCTACCTAAAATACATAAGATACCATGGGTATTTTTTTGCTGTTCATATATTCCGTAACAAAAATATGAAATATACATTTTGAAGAGCCGGATTTTTTCCGTTCCAATAGCAGACAGTGTAAAAGGCAAAATAGAAATAGCTAAAATTTAATCTATTTTTGTGTAAAAGCTGTCAACAGAGTTGAACATAGTTGTCAATTTCCTCGCATTAACAATCAAAATGCTCCAAAATGATCCAAAATGAGTCGATGAACGCAGCGATAAACAACGAAAATGGGAGACGCTTGCGTATTCACATATTATTTGATTAATTATTCTAAATTTTCGATTATTTATAAATTCAAAATCTTACAGTTTCTGTCAGGGTAAAATTAAAAGGCTCGATGTAATTTTCAATCTCAGGAATGCGAATTTACCGACCCATGGTATTTTCACGCTGAGACTGAATTTTCCACTGATATAATGAATTTTCCCTCCTGAACGTAAAGTTCGTACGAGGGAATGTGTAATTTTGTTTGTATCTAGTGTGTAATATTAGTTGTGTGACATTTACAATGATGCAATATGTAATTTTCCGAAACTTTGTAATTTTACACAAATCTTTTTGCACAGTGGAGAATTGAAGAGCATCAACTCTAAAAGAGCCAAAGCGAGAAGTGAGTAAAAGTTAAGTCAATCATATTTTGTGTAAAGTTATTTTATTTTGTATATTAACATATTTTATAGGTGATTGTCAAAAAGTTGACCATTCTAGACAATGAAATTTTTTTAAACAAAAAAATGTTCAAACCGCCTGAATTATTTTAAGAAATTGAAGATAACACAAGAGAATATTAAAATGTACAACTAAAAGTTCAATGAAAATATCTGTCATGGATATGAATTTCACACAAATAACCTGCATGACAGACTTTAAAGTGATTTTGAAAATCTCTAACTCTAGAATGTTGAACTCTACTCTTGATTTTGATCTTCTTCAACTTGATATAAGTATGATCTGTAAATTTCAAATATTTAAAATATTGTATTAATATCATTTAACAATTTTCCATTTTAAATTTGTGGTTTCGGACGGGTAGATAACAAGACATTTTGCATACTTTTCTATATATAATTTCTAAACGGAGTCGCTCAAAATTTTGAAACTTTACTAAATTGTGCTTTGATACAGTTATAATACGTTATTGATATAATTTTCGAAACAATTTATTATTTAATTTTGACTAGTTTTCGATTGTCAAATATGATTTTCTGTCTGCTTCAGGGAACTGAATGGAAAAAATGTAATTAATTCAAGATTTGGGCGGGCAGGTGTCGTCATATGGATTAAGATCCCGGCGGGATATCTTGTTGCGGACACTACCGCCTTTTCCCGCGAGTTTCTCGCAAGCGTGTTTTTTCGATTCTTAAACTATATTGCAAATAAAAAAACATGCCCGCTGCGCGAGCACATGCTCGCTGGGCGCTACGCGCGCGGCTCGAAAGTTTGAGCGCGCCTAGGGCGCGCGACTGTTGGTCCTCGCGCTTCGCGATCGATAGTTCATTTACCTCACGCTACGCACTCGGTTTTTGTATTTCCCACACATTTGTGCACAGAACTTTTAGAATGAAAGGTCAAAGCGTCAACAACAGTAATTTGATGATTGTGAATTCTCTTTTGTTAAAGCGCCTTCGGCTTCAACGAACACACATATGAGCATGAACAAATAACAAATTACAGTTCATGTAAGGCATTGACGTTTTCAAAAATTATAGACCATTAAAAAAAAAGTTCCTATTATATAGTAATTTATTCCGTATGAAAACTTGGTCTGAGGATGTTTCTTTTAATTATTAAAATATAAAATAACACTTTTAAGTTCTTAATTAAAAAATGTGAATCGCAATAAAATTTCTATGTTTTAAATGTTGCTATAATTTAAATTTTAAATTACTATTACAATCAGAATATGCACATCCTTAGGAAAATGGACCCCTTTTACGGTACTAAGTTGCATATAGGGGAACATAGCCGGATAAATTCACGACATTTTAAGCCAAGAATGAATCCCCTAAGTTGAAAAACTAGTTCCCGCGGAACTTTTGGAGTTGGAATTTCTTTCCTTGTAGAATAACACATATTATTATAATTAATAAATATTACATTTAATATTTCCATAATATTTATCATAGCGGGAAATGTACGGGAGGATCGTCTTGCATTTTGACGCTGACAATGCCCGTAGCGGGAAATGCGCGGGTGGACTCGTATTGTAACGCTGGCAAGATTACCCGCAAAGATCCCGCCAAGATCCTGTGTGGAATTCTCTTGTCGAGCATTCTCGCTATTCATCCCGCCGGGATCTCCGTCAAGATTTCCCGCCAAGAAATTCGGCCGCATTTGATTAATCACACTGTGTTTGCTGGGAATGTTTTTACTACAATTTTTTTTAGTGGACTGACAATTCTGACCGGTACTGTAATATCATTTCATAAATTAGGTTTAGAGTTCAAAGAACGTAAGAGTATTTAGATTTGCTATGCCCTTGCTGGCACACAAACATGAAACCTTTATCAAGCTAGTTTATGTTACAAGCGGCCATGAAAAATATTCGCACCACATTTTAATATATTCATTCAGAATATCTTATGCTTCTCCATATAACCTGGGTCCAAAATCAGAAGGAAGCAGAGAAATTGCTACACTGCTGCTCCTACAATTTCAGATATAAAGATGGAAGTTAAATGAATTTATCGATTTATTCAGGTAAATATGTGTAAGTAGACTTTACGATACATAATATCAATGTTTAAACAAATATATCCTAAAACAGATGTTAACTTTGTGACAGATATAGATCTTTGTGATCAAATATATTCTTCATGTATAATAATATAGAAGCTATGTCGCGAAAAATTGGCAGAGCTGGGAAACGGAATGGACTCGCCTATAAAGATTAAGAACATTTTAATTGAGACTTAGACTAAAATATCGAAAACTGTCATTCCATCCACAAAAAAACTATTTCGATACCCTAGCCGACAACATAAACTCAAAACTGACTCAGAAAAATACTTGACTAATCATATCGAATTTCGTGACGATGAGCACTTCAAATATATGGAAATATCATCCATACATTATTCCGAAATTTTAACTTTTGAGATCTTTAAATTTTGGGAACATGAATTCAGATCAAATGTAGATTTTGAGAATGTCGATATTTATCAGTTTACTATTAAATTAAAACATGAGAATGTATGAAACTACTATCAGTGCTACTGCTCAGCCAAAAAAATGCTAGAGTAATAAGTGAATAGTCATTTAATAGCTGAAAGTTTTCCACGTAAATGAGCTTGAAGACGTTAATGTAAAAAATTGTTTGTGCTTTTCAGACTAAAAAATGTAAAAAAAAGTGAGGAATTTCAGACATATTTAAGAAGAGCCAAGTTTAGAGCATTATTTCTTATACAAGAGGCAGTGGGAAAATTTTGAAAAAATTCATGAATATGAGGAAAACATTTGTGAAGAAATTGCAGATGACAATTTTGAGAAATAATAAAAATTGTTGCTTAAAACTGGAACAATGTAAAACTATACTATCTCCAGTTCTAATGAAGATATTGAAGCGATTCCAATTTCAAACTGTAACGGATAGGCTCTATAATTATTTGCAATCTCCCGGAAGGATGTGATTGTTTTATTTTTGGTGAAAATCGCGATATTTTCGGACATTTTTTTATTGGAAAGTGAGTGTTAGAAACCAGCGGGGGTGCAATTTTCTTGCTGCCGGTCAGAAAAGGCGTCAATGCCTGGGTAGGAGTTCAGAAGGACGGGTCAAAGAAGGGCACCAGTGGTCGGCAGCAATAAAATGCACCCCCGCTGGCTTCTAACACTTACTTTCCAACAAAAAAAAAATGTCCGAAAATATGACGATTTCCACCAAAAATAAAAGAATCACATCCTTCCGAGAGATTGTAAATAACCAAAGAGCCAATACGTTACAGTTTGGAGTTTGAATGGCTTTAATATCTTCATTAGAACTGAAGATAGTATAGTTGTACATTTTTGTAATTTTAAGCAATAATTTTCATATTCCTCAAATTTGTCAACTGCAATTTGTTCACGAATGTTTTCCTAATATTCATGAATTTGTTCAAATTTTCCTATTGCAACTGGGATCTAACAAAAATGACACCAGCTACCAGTAGAACCGCGGTACATCACACCTATGGCCACGTCTCACAACCGTGAGATGGGTGGTCACAGGTCACGACGAAATCACAACGACAGGCCAGGGAAACCCTCTTGTATTTCGAGGAGACGAAGTGACGCAGGGATGGCAGCTTTCTGCATCCATCTCGCAAGTTCCTTGGCATATTTTTGGCACGCGGGTATGGCTATAAGGTTACGAACCAGTGATAGTTTTGCACCTTCGAGAGCACCTTTCACGAAGACAATTACTTGTACCGAATATTTTGGGTACAGTCGTTGAAGCACTCTTTTAAGGTCTTGATACCTCTCTTCCTTTTCTTTCTCCTTGGCAGTGATGTTCTATTCGGACGCAGCCGAGAATTCGATCACGAATATAGTTTGCTTCTCGAAGTCTTGGAGAACGATGTCAGGCCTCGAGTGTGCAACAGAGACTGCTGTCCGAAAATCGTAGTTCCAGAAAATTTGGGACTTTTTGTTTTAGACAATTGACTCTGTCTGCCTTGGAGCGGTCGGCAGGGCAGGGTCGCGACCAACATCGTAAGAGCGACAAAGATGGTAATAAAGCACTATTAGGGCCGCTTTATGTCTATAGATATACATTGTTCCTGCGTGGGTCGGACACCCCGATAGTATGTGTTCTAGGTACTCAGCGTGTGCATGACACGCTCTGCACCTATCACTGGGAACGTCTTGACATAAAATGCGGGCGCGGTATGCTAAAGTGGAGATACCCTGATAATCTGAGGAAAGCAAAAGTTTGCTCCTTCGACAAGGACTGTTTTTCTACATTTCTGTGAAAGTCTCCGTGCATTGTCTTGTCGAGTAGCTGTTGGTGACATTTTCTAACCTCTGCTTTCTTCATTCCGGCTTTTAGAAGTTAAGCATCTAGATGGAGTAATGCACATTCCTCACTTCTGATGTTAAAATTCAGGCCCAGGGTATCGGCCGCTTGCTGCGTGGCTTTGTAAAGGAACGCTCCTTCGCAAATCATCTCATGGTTCCTGAACATTTCTAGGAGAGGATCTCTGCCATTCACAACGATGTAAGCTGTACTTTGAAAAATTCGGTTATGAAGATACTGGAGATTCAAAAGTCCGCGTCCGCCTTGACGGCGAGAAATGTATAATCACGGAACTGACGAATTGATATGCAAGCTTTTATGCATATGCATGATCTTACATGTGGCGATATCAAGGGCCTCAAGCTCTTTTTTCGTCCATTGTACCACGCCATACGAGTAGAGTAGAACCGGGACGGCAAGCATGTTAGTTGCAAATACCTTGTTCAACGCCGACAGATTGGAATATCAAATCTCTCGAAGAAGATGCTTGTATTCTTCGGAGAAATTCTTTCATTGATGTTACGTCCTGAATGCGGTTTTAGTATTAGTATTAAGATGTCTAATAACAATTATATCCACAAGCTCAGGGTTCTTGGGAACGCCATTTATCTTTCCTTCCTTCAGATTAATTTTGGCACACTTGTCAAAACCAAAGTCCATCCCAATTTCTCCTGTATAGTTCTTGGCGATATTTATAGCAGTTTGAAGTTTGCTTCTACCAGAGGCATAGATCTTCAGGTCATCCATATAAAATACATGAGTGACCTTATGCTCGCGCTGATTAGTGTCGCCACAGAGGTATCCAGGAGAATTTCGTAGTGAAAGAGATAGAGGCAGAAGTGTGATGCAAAAAAGAAAAGGACTCGTGGCATCACCCTGAAAGACACCCCTCTGGAAGGTGACGTTGTTCATTGTTACACGATAATTTCTAGATGAGATGGTAACTCTAGTTTTCCAAAGAGGCATCAATCTCTCTATGCATCTCACTATGTGCGGATAAACCTGCAAGTTTTCCAAGAAACAGATGATAAGTCTATGGAAGGTTGAATCGAAAGCTTTCCGGTAGTCAATCCAGGCCATTGAGAGGACACACTGATGGACGTGCCTGCTACACCTTTCTTCTAGCCACGTTGTTCGTAGATCTCTCGCCACACGGGCTCAATTCGTTGAACAATCCTGTTTTTTAGGACAGCTGTAAAGATCTCATACAGTATGTTTCAACAAGTCATTCGCCTGTAATTCTCTGTGTTGGACAAGTTTCGTTTTTTCGGCAGGAGTATATCGCGTGTGTAAAAGTAAACTTCTTCCACCAGAAGTTCTTGATACAATCTGCTCCAGCAGCGCAAAAGTTCGTTGTGCTTCTAAGGGCTTTTTTCACCTCCTCGGCAGTGATTGATGGGCACTCCTCCTCAGATTTTATGAGGTTGTCGCAAAATTCCGTCGTCTGTTTTATTCTGCGATTTGAATCAGCCAAAGCTCTCGCAGCACCATCAACTGAGCAATTGATGGTCCAGAGGTCGGACTCTTGCGAGATATCTCCACGAAGGGAGGCATCTATTTCAGCCAGATCTTGGGGCTTAAGAGGAACTTGCATGTTGATGTTCCTTCTTGTACTGAAATTGCGATCATCTTCCAGAAGGTGCCTGGTTTCTGCGGTTGGTCTTAATGTCGTTTCATCTTCGTCTGCAGCTTGTTCAAGCAACGGTTGAGGAAGCGCTCCGCGTACATATTCATTTTTCCGGAGGTAGTCGACTTGATTGCGCAAAGACTGATGCGAAACGTGCTTAAGTTCTGGATGTTTCTGAAACCACAGAGTGTGCATATGAGCCATAAAGCCTCCGCGATCAGGGATGGTGCTGGCATCGTAGCAGTCTAGCAAGTCATCCTTGAGTTGATCTGTCCACTCAATGTGGGCGTTTCGCCGGTTCGTCGTCGTGTTTCCATCTACATTATTTTCGACACCTCGAACTCTAGAATGAGCGGCATTTTTTGCTGACCCATTGTCGGGTGCTCTGCGAGTTCGATCGTTTCGAACCGCATCTTCAACTTTTTGGTGTTTTGGTGGTGTAATTGTTGTTCCCACGAGCAGCTAGGGAAAGGGTTCGTCCATCCTTCTAGCGCCCCTCGTGCAAGGATAAGGCTGCATACTTTGAGAGGTCGCTCGGCATCTCAGAGTCACCGTTTAAGACACCTCTTCCAGGTGCCATTCAGTTTCTGCACAGTTGTCACGCTTCCACTTCGGCGTTATTCCTTCTATTCTAAAGCAATCAAAAATTTTTTACTTAAAATATTCCATAAAAAAGAAATGAAAAATCTCAACCCGTAAAATATATGATGAACCGTATGCGTAGTAGTCTACTGGGCTGGAACGCACTAGTCCAATAAACTACTGGCCGCTCGTTACGCAGGCTGGCCGATTTCATCCGTAACGTGAGCAGTTGCCAGGCATACAGTCGGCTATTCAGCGTTGATTAGGGTTGCGGATAGAGGGTCCCCGTACCAAGGGTTTCTGCTGAATACGGTTACGATAATTAATAAGCAGTCGCGGACAATTGTCCAGGGATGGTCCCGAAGGAATAACCCCTAAGCGAAGGTGTAAGAACCGTGCCGAAAGCTGCATGGCACCTCGGTGAGGTGTCTTTAACGGTGACTCTGAGATACCGGCGACCTCTCAGAGTATCAGCCTTATCCTTGCACGCGGGGCTCTACAAGGATGGACGAACCCTTTCCCTAGCTGCTCCTGGGAACAACAATGAAACCGCCAAACCACCAAAATGTTGTAGATGCGGTTCAAAAAGATCGAACGCGCAGAGCACCCGACTTCTATACACCAACATTTGGCCCGCATATGCACCTCATATTTAAAGTCAGAGATGCCCATTCCGCAGTGACTGGTGTTAGGTGATTCGGTTTCGATTCCCTTGGAATAGAACCGAAGGGCTTATGACAAAGCCACCGAACGCGTCTTCGAGTTGCAGATAGAGGGTCCCCGTACCAAGGGTTTCTGCTGAATATAGTTACAATAATTAATAAGCAGTCGCGGACAATTGTTCAGGGATGGTCCCGAAGGAATAACCCCTAAGCGAAGGTGTGGGAACCGTGCCGAAAGCTGCATGGCACCTGGGTGAGGTGTCTTCAACGGTGACTCTGGGATACCGGGCGACGTCTCAGAGTATCAGCCTTATCCTTGCACGCGGGGCTCTACAAGGATTGACAAACCCTTTCCCTAGCTGCTCGTGGGAACAACAATGAAACCAACAAACCACCAAAATGTTGTAGATGCGGTTCAAAACGATCGAACGCGCAGAGCACCCGACAATGGATGGGCAAACAATGCCGATCATCCTAGAGTTCGGGGTGCTGAAAATAATTTAGATGCAAACACGACCACGAACCGGCGAAACGCCCACATTCAGTGGACGGATCAACTTAAGAATGACGTGCTAGACTGCTACGATGCCAGTAATATCCCTGTTCGCGGAGGCTTTATGGCGCGTATGCATACTCTGTGGTGCCAGAAACACCCAGAGCATCATCACGTTTCGCATCAGTCTTTGCGAAATCCAGCCGACTACCTCCGGAAAAATGGATATGTACGAGGAGCGCTTCCTCAAGCGCTGCTTGAACAAGCTGCAGACGAAGATGAAACGACATTAAGACCAACCGCAGAAAGCAGGCACCTTCTGGAGATGATCGCCCCAAGATCTGGCTGAAATGAATGCCTCCATTCGTGGAGATATCTCGCAAGACTCCGACCTCTGGACCATCAATTGCTCAGTATATGGTGCTGCGAGAGCTTTGGCTGATTCAAATCGAAGGCTGAAACCGACGGTGGATCAGAAGACCAGACGACGCTTGCATCAACTAAACAAGAAAATTGGATGAGCAAGACAGAATGCGTCCCGTGTTCAATGTGTGATTGACTACATAACATCTGGTAGACCGTTCACGGAAAGGGTTCTGAAGCTCGCCCAAGCACTAAGGCTGAACTAAGGCACTGAACAAGTCAAAGCTGCTGACAATCCAGCAACATATTGTTGACAAAATGAGGCTGTTATCTGACGCAAGGAGGAGGATACAGAAGAGGGAGAGATGGAACAGGGAGAATCAACAGTTTCTTGCCGACCCATCACGCCCCTTCAGTGATCCCCCTGTTTTTGCAAAAAATCCACCCAAGCCCAAGGAGGTAGAGACTTTTTGGAGACAGGTGTACAAGATCCCGAAAACACTAGAGTTGAAAGAAGATACTGACCATATCATCCGCTTCAAGGAGTTTCGCGACAGCCTCATAAAATTTGAGGAGGAGTGCCCATCAGTCACTGCCGAAGAGGTGAAAAAAGCACTCAGAGGCACGAAGAACTTTTCCGGTGCTGGACCAGATTGTATCAAGAACTTTTGGTGGAAGAAGTTTACTTCTATACACCAAAATTTGGCCCGCATATTCACCTCATATTTAAAATCGAAGACGCCCATTCCGCAGTGGCTGGTGTTAGGACGCACTATACTCCTACCGAAAAAAGGCAACTTGTCCAGACCAGAGAATTACAGGCCAACAACTTGTTTTAACACACTGTATAAGATCTTTACAGCTGTCCTTAACAACAGGACTGTTCGACGAATTGAGCCTGTATGGCGAGAGATGTACGAACAACGTGGCTCGAAAAATTGTGTAGCAGGCTGTCGAGAGAACCTGCTAATTGACAGGTGTGTCTGTCAAGACGCTGCCGCCCATCAGCGCGTCCTGTCAATGGCCTGGATTGACTACCGGAAAGCTTTCGATTCAACCTCTCATAGACTTATTATCTGTCTGTTAGAAAGCTTGAAGGTACATCCACATATATTGAGATGCATAGAGAGATTGATGCTTCTTTGGGAAACTAGATTTACCATCTCATGTAGGAATCATCGTCTGACGACGAACAAGGTCACCTTCCAGAGGGGCGTCTTTCGAGGGGATAGTATGAGCCCTTTGCTTTTTTGCATCACACTTCTGCCTCTATCACTCGCACTACGAAATTCTCTTAGATACCTCTGTGGCGACACTAATCAGCGTGAGCATAAGATCACTCATGTATTTTATATGGATGACCTGAAGATCTATGCCGCTGGTAAAAGCAAACTTCAAACTGCTGTAAATATCGTCAAGAACTACACAGGAGAGATTGGGATGGACTTTGGTTTGGACAAGTGTGCCAAAATTCATTCGAAGAAAGGAAAGATTACTGGCGTTCCCAAGGACCCTGAGCTTGTGGATATAAGTGTTATTAGACATCTTAACACTGGAGAGACCTATACATACCTGGGCGTGCCTCAAAGCCGCATTCAGGACATAACATCAGTGAAGGAGTCTTTCCGAAGCAGATACAAGCATCTTCTTCGACAGATTTGGTCTTCCAATCTGTCGGCGTTGAGCAAGGTATCTGCGAATAACATGCTTGCCGTCCCGGTTCTACTCTACTCGTTTGGGATGGTTCAATGGACGAAGAACGAGCTTAAGGCCCTTGATGTCACCACGCATAAGATCATGCATATGCATAAAAGCTTGGATATCGATTCGTCAGTTCCGCGATTATTCATTTCACGCCGTCAAGGCAGACGCGGACTTCTGAATCTCCAATGTCTTCATAACCGAACTGTTTTAAGTACAGCTTACATCGTTGCGAATGGCAGAGATCCTCTCCTAAAGATGTTCAGAAACCACGAGATGATTGGCGAAGGAGCGTTCCTTTACAAAGCTGCGGAGCAAGCTGCCGAGACCCTTGGCCTGAATTTCAACATCAGAAGTTAGGAAAGTGCATTACTCCATCTGGATGCTTCGCGTCTAAAAGCCGAAGTAAAGAAAGCAGAGGTTAGAAAATTTCACCAAGAGCTTCTCGAGAAGCATATGCACGGAAACTTCCACAGAAATGCAGAAAAACTGTCCTTGTCAAAGGAGCAAACTTTTGCTTTCCTCAAATCATCAGGGCTCAATTCAGGTACAGAGGGCTTTATTTTTGCATGCCATGACGGTGTAATCTCCGCCTTAGCATACCGCGCCCGCATTTTATGTCAAGAAGTTCCCAGTGATAGGTGCAGAGCATGTCATGCACACGCTGAGTACCTAGAACACATACTATCAGGGTGTCCGACCCACGCAGGAACAACGTATATCTATAGACATAATGCGGCCCTAAGAGTACTTTATTACCACCTTTGTCGCTCTTACGGTGTTGGTCGCGACCCTGCCCTACCGAACGCTCCAAGGGATATAGAGTCAATTGTCCGAAACGAGAAGTGCCAGATTTTCTGGAACTACGATTTTCGAGCAGCAGTCTCCGTTGCGCACTCGAGGCCTGACATTGTTCTCCAAGACTTCGAGAAACAAACGATATTCGTGATCGAATTTTCGGCTCCATCCGAATACAACATCACTGCAAAGGAGAAAGAAAAAGAGGAGAGATATCAAGACCTTAAAAGAGAGCTGCGTCGACTGTACCCAAAATATTCGGTACGAGTAATTGTCCTTGTGATAGGTGCTCTCGGAGGTGCTAAATTATCACTGGTTCGTAACCTTAAAGCCATACCCGCGTGCCAAAAATATGCCGAGGCACTCGCGAGATGGATGCAGAAAGCTGTCATCCTTGGGTCGCTTCGTGTCCTCAAGACACACGGGGGTTTCGCCAGCCTGTCGTTGTGATTTCGTCGTTCCCTGTGAACACCCATCTCACGGATGTGAGACGTGGCCATAGGTGTATTTTACCGCGGTTCTACTGGGGGCTATTGACATTTTCTTTTTAGATGGCAGTTGCTCTTAGTGGTACCCTGCGGTGGTTGTTTAACTTTTTTTTTCAATTATATATAACTCGACAGTTAGCAGTGTGCTTCATCTTGACTGACATGATGGATGTCAAAAGATTTTCTTGCTTTGCAAGCTCACTGTTAAAGTCCTGGTGTGGTAATTATATGTAACTTTTCGTATGGAAGGAGACACTGTTTTGAGAAGGCTTAAGCGTGATAATTGATCGATTAAATAAACTTACCTGAAGTAAAGTTCTATCGAAGTTATGTGTAAAGCGTCGTTCGATATGATTACGAATGTAGTCCTGCTTCTTTACATCAAATGGCATCACACTTCAGAGAATCTACGAGGGAAATACAATTTTTCTAAGGTTGCCTAACCTGCTCTCACTGTACTTTATATAGTTGAAAGCTTAATATTCTAAATAAATACACATTGTCAGAAGAGGAAGTCGGGTAGGTTCCTTTTTATTTTTAATATTTACAATTCTAATTGTATATTTATAAGGTGGGGCTGTTATCATCTCGAACCAGGCTTTAGAATAATTTCGATAGAACTTCACTTCAGGTAAGTTGGTTTAATCGATCAATTATATTACAGGCCTCGTTCTCGAGATTACAAATGTAGGTGTTTAGAGTTCATACTAGAAAAAAGAACTTCCTAAACCGTTTTTGTGTATTTATTTATTGTTTTTGTATTAATGACATATATCTGATTATAAACGATAATTAGCCAAAAACTGTTTTGGCAAAGCTTCCCTTATTGACCATTATATGCTCGATTATAAAATTTAGCTAAATTCTTTGAAGTTTGCGACCAACCTGCCGCGCTTTTAATAAGAGGGCTTCCATAAACACGAGGTCCAATTTTTGCCACTTTTTGACCCCCACCCCCCCCCCGGCCCCCCTGTGGACCATCGTGGGGTTTCGTGGTCCCCCCCCCCCCAAAAAAAACCGCGTGGTTTATGGAAGGCCAATAATACTCATATCCAAACTCCTTTTAAGAGCAGCGGATGTCGCCGTGTGTCTCGTACTGTGGCCAGTGAATTCCTCTCCGATACCAGAAAATTGTGTAAAAGCTCTTGACCATCTACTAATTGCTTGCGAAGAAGCTGACTTTTGCGGTTTTTTCACTGTAATGAACAATCTCTTAATATCTTCTCTGATTTCTTTCGTGATTTTCAAGTAGTGTATAAGAAAACTGGCTACGCAAACCTCGGATCTTTCTGCAAAGAAGGGTCAACAAAATTGTGGCTGAGTAGAGCCTCGTGTGGAAGTTTTATTAAGTTCCAGAATTCGCATATCAGCATCGGAAGATGAGATTTGTATATTATCAACATAAATTAGTGAAAGGGTTTGATTTCTATGAGAAGCTGCAATTGCTAAGAAAATTGCAAGTTTTTCTGTTAATTTTGTTATGTTGTGGGATGATAGGGGTTCTACTTTGGGCACTTCTTTCAAAAATACTTCAATATCCCAAGTATTATCATATTTAGGTGTGTAGTAACGGAATTTATTTACAATTTCGAGTATATAACACGTTTATTTTATATAAATAAAAAGTTTAATTAACTTCGATGTGTTGACCGTGTTACACTTATTAATATTTGCACTGTTAAAAAAATCTGATCGAAATTTAATATACATGTGAGTAAATTCATTTGCGTATACCGCAAATTAATTTTAATATACCATCATGTTGTAAAATTAATATAAATGTATATTAAAGTCGGTAAAACGGAGTCTGTGAAAACAACAAGTTGTTTGATGCCTTCAGATCTTGTCAAATATTAAGAAATAAAGTAATAACCGTAAATTCGTCGCCTCAATTCCTACTAACAATTAAAGTGCAACGTACGGGTGGAATTTTTTCTCAAATTCGCTGTGAGTGTTACAATTTGAACGTGAGTGCAGGTGGTTGGGGGTTAGGTTTCTTAATTATTTGTTTATTTGAACTTTTCTCTTAAAAATCAGTGTAATTTATATTTATCTAGGAGAAAATATTATATTTGATCATTTATAATTGAAAATTGCTGCCAAAATTGTTTTTAATTTCTGTAAAGTGCAAATATATGACTTTTCCGATACATGATACTTGAATAATTGCCACCACAGTTCAACCAATCCTGACTACAGTCCGTCCGGGGCTCATTCCGCAAGTTTTTTCTCTCTCTTTTTCTTTTGACTCACTAGAACGCGACCTGAGATAGACTGAGATTTGAGATAGACTGTAAAAATATTTTTGTAACCTGGTTAAGGGCATGCTCTCCGGTGATCACATGACCAAAACAGTCGGTGCTGGTTATGAAATTTTTTTTGGTGTTCACCATGTCCAAACGCAATGATATATTGCTCTCAAAATTTGGAATATAGAAAATGAGACAATAAATTGCGTTTGTATATTCAGTTTCAGTAATAATTTAAAAAAAAAATTTCCATGTAAAAAATAAATGTGGAATATTTCATAACCGAGCTTGGTTACGTGATCTCTACTTTACCGACGTTGAAATGCTCCAAAAATAATGACAGGTTACGTGTGGGCAGATACTTATTTTTTGATTTGCAACGAATGTGCATGGTAACGTTGCAACGAATGTGCAACGAATGTGAATGGTAATAATTTTGAAACAAAATTTCTATGTAAAAAATAAATGTGTAAGATTATTTTCATTTTTTTTTGGTGCTCGCTACGTCCACACGGATTGACATATCGTGTTTAAAATTTGAACGATTTCATAAAAAGCACTAGAGAACGTTTGTATACATCAATATGTTTATAATTTCAAGGAAATTTCATTTATGAATTGATACAATAGGATATTACCATTCGAGTTGCAGCACGTGCAGGTAATGTTTGGTTTGACCCTGGCGGACCGAACGAACGGAGCGGATACGCTACAGCGTATCCTTATAGTATCCACATCGTATCCTCTCCGTATCATGCAAGAAAAACTCATCAAAAAAGAAAGATTAACATTTCACTTGTTGAAATTCGGATTCTACGTGAAATTTTGAGTTAAAAGGTCACAGAGTAATCGCAATAGTTTTTCTTGCAACATTAGAAACTTTTAATAAATATGATACTTATCGATGACGTGCGCTGAAGGCGACTTCAAACGTATCCTCATTCAGTAGCAGTTCATAGGCTTTATCCGTCGACGATGCGTTTGAAGTCGCCTTCAGCCCACGTTATCGATAAGTATTATATTTTTTTAAAGTTTTTAATGTTGCAAGAAAAACTGTTGCGATTACTCCGTGACCTTTTAACGCAAAATTTCACGTAGAATCCGAATTTAAACAAGTGAAATGTTCAGCTTCCTTTTTTAATGAGTTTTTCTTTTCTTGCAAATAAAAAAATAAGTATCTGCACACACGTAACCTGTCATTATTTTTGGAGCATTTCAACGTCGGTAAAGTAGAGGTTACATAACCAAGCTCGGTTATGAAATTTTCCACATTTATTTTTTACATGGAAATTTTTTTTCAAAATTATTACTGAAACTAAATATACAAACGCAATTTATTGTCTCATTTTCTATATTCCAAATTTTGAGAGCAATATATCATTGCGTTTGGACGTGGTGAACACCAAAAAAAAATTCATAACCAAGGACTGGTTTGGTCACGTGATCACCGGAGAGCATGCCCTTAACTTATCTCGTTCATCTTCAACCTCTGATTCTAATTCTTCAACATTGAAAGTCGCTTCTTGTTCCACGTCAGCAATTTTATATTCCAACCCAGTCAGTTTTTCGATTAACCTCTTTGCTTGTCGTGCATATGGGTAATATTGACGAAACTGTACACCTTTGCGGCTTCGGCTTTTGCACATAGAAAAAAGTCAAACCAGGTCTTGGACTTGTAATATTTTATCGTACAATAACTTTATCCAATTTTTTACCAGGAAATAAGTGGACCTTTTAATAAATATTCACACTATATTGCGTAGAAAATATCCAAAATGTCAGCTCCGTAATCGTCCAAAATTAAAATATTTTACGCAAATCCATAAAATTTATTTCACTAAGTTAATGTTACCTTCCAGTGTCTATATTATTTGAATAATCCAAGTATTAGTTGATTGTGAAGTGCGCTACAATGTTACAGAAATGAATTTTAAAGTTTCTAAATGAAAGGTTTCTAAAAGGTTTCTAAATTCTCACGATTTTCAAATCTCCCTGTTCATTTGAACGCCACCTACTGACATTATTTCGAAGACTGACTCTCAAACTATCTAGCCGACGATCGATGGAATTTTTCCCTTTATAGAGTTCTTAACGCTCATGTAGTGGGTATTCCAACCTACAAAACTCACCTCAAAAAAATGGTTTCGAATGCTGGCGCACCGAAAGGATATCAGGGGGCAATTTTTTCCCCACAGGAAGCACATATCCATATTTGAGGGGGAAAGTCCCTCCGGAACATCAACACTCGCGATAAATATTAAAAAATTAAAAAATAAAAACGTTTTTCAAAGTTCGAAAAAAAGTAAACAGAAACAGTACAATCAGCGCCGCGTGGTGACCCGATCGATCACTAAATCGATTTAAAAGGACTTATGGCGCCATATTCAAAATAGAAAAAGCATTGAAACATATGTATGAGTAATAATTCTTAATAAGTTATAATATATTATTTGAAAAACATAACAAATAAATATTATCTTACAAAAATATAAGAGAAAAAGAAGGAAAAATATATTCAACGCAAAATACTGACTGATAAAATAGATAAATAAAACTTGCAACATTTTCTTCTAATTCCGAGTTGATCTTATAACATTCCCCTCACACCACCCACACAGAAGAAATAATTTACATATAGCTAAAAAAGATTTGGTAAAGATTTTCCAAATTTGTAATTAGCAAAAATAAGCATTTTCCACAAAATGCAATGTTATTGTGTTTATGATTTTTTCAGAGGAATGTTAGGCTATATAATGTACACCTAACACCCCATAAAACCCACCCACGCAATAGAACTCAACTCTAGAAAGCTGGAAAGACCCGGTGAATAGTTTCCGATCTTAGTCCATGGAAATATAATCATTTCTCTAAAAAATCAAAGTTATAGCGACTTTGATTTTTTTAAAAGGTCCTTCGGTTCTGGATTATTATTATAACATCCCCAAAAGTCCATCCACCCACAAGAAATAAATTACATATGGCTGTTAAGATTTGGTAAAGATTTTCCAAACTTGTAATTAGCAAAAAAAAGGCTCCATCAAACCCACCCACGTATTAGAAATCAATTCTAGTAAGCTGGGAAGACTTGGGAAATATATTGCTGTATTATTCTTTGAAGAAAAAATGACATTTTTCGAAAAAGTCAAAGTCGTTGTCTCTAAGATTTTTTGATGTGATCCTCAGTCAATAGATTGTTATCAGAACAGCCATACAAACCCACTCTCTCATTAGAAATCAGTTCTAGAAAGTTTTCGAGATAAGTTTTTTATTATTTATTCCAAAGACATTCTGACTCTTATGGCTTCATTTCAAACGTAAATTCCAGTTGAAATCTACAGGCTTAAGTCGATCAGACTCCATTGTGGCCGCTGGTCATTATGAAAACGATTTCAAAACTTGTCTTTTTTCACATTACTATTGAGAGTCACTTTTCTAGACAAGTTTTTTATTATTTATTCCAAAGGGATTCTGACTCTTATGGCTTCATTCCAAACCTGAATTCGAGTTGAAATTCGCAGGATCAAGTCGATCAGACTCCATTGTGGCCGCTGGTCATTATGAAAACGATTTCAAATTCGTCTTTTTTCACATTACTACTGAGAGTCATTTTTCAAGACAAGTTTTTTATTATTTATGCCAAAGAGATTCTGACTCTTATGGCTTCATTTCAAACCTAAATTCGAGTTGGAATCTACAGTCTCAAGTCGATCAGACTCAATAGTATGCGCTGGTCATTATGAAAACGATTTCAAATTCGTCTTTTTTCACATTACTACTGAGAGTCAATTTTCAAGACAAGTATTTTATTATTTATTCCAAAGGGATTCTGACTCTTATGGCTTCATTTCAAACCCGAATTCGAATTGGAATCTACATGCTCAAGTCGATCAGACTTCATTGTGGCCGCTGGTCACTTGTCTTGAAAATTGACTCTCAGTAGTAATGTGAAAGAAGACGAATTTGAAATCGTTCTCATAATGACCAGCGGCCACAATGGAGTCTGATCGGCTTGAGCCTGTGAATTCCAACTCGAATTAAGGTTTGAAATGAAGCCATAAGAGTCAGAATCTCTTTGGAATAAATAATAAAAAACTTGTCTTGAAAATTGACTCTCAGTAGTAATGTGAAAAAAGACGAATTTGAAATCGTTTTCATAATGACCAGCGCATACTATTGAGTCTGATCGACTTGAGCCTGTAGATTCCAACTTGAATTCAGGTTTGAAATGAAGCCATAAGAGTCAGAATCTCTTTGGAATGAATAATAAAAAACTTGTCTTGAAAATTGACTCTCAATAGTAATGTGAAAAAAGACAAGTTTTGAAATCGTTTTCATAATGACCAGCGGCCACAATGGAGTCTGATCGACTTAAGCCTGTAGATTTCAACTGGAATTTACGTTTAAAATGAAGCCATAAGAGTCAGAATGTCTTTGGAATAAATAATAAAAAACTTATCTCGAAAACTTTCTAGAACTGATTTCTAATGAGAGAGTGGGTTTGTATGACTGTTCTGATAACAATCTATTGACTGAGGATCACATCAAACAATCTTAGAGACAACGACTTTGACTTTTTCGAAAAATGTCATTTTTTCTTCAAAGAATAATACAGCAATATATTTCCCAAGTCTTCCCAGCTTACTATAATTGATTTCTAATACGTGGGTGGGTTTGATGGAGACTTTTTTTTGCTAATTACAAGTTTGGAAAATCTTTACCAAATCTTAACAGCCATATGTAATTTATTTCTTGTGGGTGGATGGACTTTTGGGGATGTTATAATAATAATCCAGAACCGAAGGACCTTTTAAAAAAATCAAAGTCGCTATAAATTTGATTTTTTAGAGGAATGATTATATTCCCATGGACTAAGATCGGAAACTATTCACCGGGTCTTTCCAGCTTCCTAGAGTTGAGTTCTATTGCGTGGGTGGGTTTTATGGGGTGTTAGGTGTACATTATATAGCCTAACATTCCTCTGAAAAAATCATAAACAC
This sequence comes from Andricus quercusramuli, assembly GCA_932178445.1. Taxonomy (NCBI): domain Eukaryota; kingdom Metazoa; phylum Arthropoda; class Insecta; order Hymenoptera; family Cynipidae; genus Andricus; species Andricus quercusramuli. The sequence continues at coordinate 84,239 of CAKNXH010057622.1, read as the reverse complement.
AATAACATTGCATTTTGTGGAAAATGCTTATTTTTGCTAATTACAAATTTGAAAAATCTTTACCAAATCTTTTTTAGCTATATGCAAATTATTTCTTCTGTGTGGGTGGTTTGAGGGGAATGTTATAAGATCAACTCAGAATTAGAAGAAAATGTTGCAAGTTTTATTTATCTATTTTATCAGTCAGTATTTTGCGTTGAATATATTTTTTCTTCTTTTTCTCTTATATTTTTGTAAGATAATATTTATTTGTTATGTTTTTCAAATAATATATTATAACTTATTAAGAACTATTACTCCTACATATGTTTCAATGCTTTTTCTATTTTGAATATGGCGCTAGAAGTCCTTTTAAATCGATTTAGTGATCGATCGGGTCACCACGCAGCGCTGATTGTACTGTTTCTGTTTAATTTTCTTCGAACTTTGAAAAACGTTTTTATTTTTTAATTTTTTATTATTTATCGCGAGTGTTGACGTTCCGGAGGGACTTTCCCCCTCAAATATGGATATGTGCTTCCTGTGGGAGAAAAATTGCCCCCTGACATCCTTTCGGTGCGCCAGCATCCGAAACCAATTTTTTGAGGTGAGTTTTGTAGGTTGGAATACCCACTAATTGAGCCTCAAATGCTCGAGAATTTATGTTGACCAAATGCTCTCGAGAATATGCTCAGCATTTAAGCTCGAACGTAGCATTTATAGAGCATTGAAGAGAATTTAAAGCACTTATTGTTTAAGCAAATATATATCATAATCAATTCATATATTTTTACGAGAACAGTCTAGAGTGAAATAAAAATATACTTTTTTTAAATTACAGAGTTACTACAGGTCGGGTAATTCCAGAAAGTCAGGGAATGTCAGGGAAAACCTGACAGAGTTAGGGAATTTTCGATAAATTATATTTGAAATTAATTTTATTATTATGGTTAATAATCGCAACTGTTTGGTTGGAAATTAATCTATTTTGCTTCAGGATTCAAACCATTTTGTTGAAAATTCATCTTTTTGGTTCAATTCAACTATTTTTGGTATAAAATTAATAGTACATTGTGCGCCAAGGAACTTAAGTCGGTCATTATACGCCGCGTGTGCGTTTGCAATACAAGTCGTAGACGAGCGCGAGGCGGAGACGAGTATTGCAAAAACACAAGGCGTAATGACCGACGTAGTTCCATGGTGCACATTATACTTTATACACCAAGGGCATGATTTGCAAGTTTTTTGCCCCCGATTATCATGTATCACAGAGGAGGTCTGACGTGGCGAGTCGAATCGGTACAATTCACTTTTAGCGCCGGTTAACAAGATTTTTACTGAGCCGGTTGATGTTTGCTCGTCTTAAAATTTTTGAAAAATATGAAAATTTTTGATATTTTTGAAAATTTGAAATTTGTTGGGGGATTTGAGTAACTTTTGAAAATATCTATAATTTTCAAAAATTTCTTGAATTTCCAAAAATATCCAAAAATCTCAAAAATGTCTAAAAATTTCAAAATTTCTTAAATTTTCAAAAATTGTAAAAAATTCTATAATTCTCACAAATTTTTAAATTTTCAAATTCTCAACATTATTAAAAATTTTCCAAAATTTTCCAAAATTTCCGAAATTTTCAAAAACATTTCAAAATTCTCAAATTTTTTAAAAATTTACCCCCCTCCCCGTCGCCCCCCCCCCAACACACCCCCGACACCCCTCTGTACCTCCCCCTTTAGCTGTAGGTTTATCATGTACGATAAGTATTTCTTCAATGCTCCAATGATACGCGGACTATAATGGATAGTGGATAGTGGTGGAAGCAGTACAATAATGGCCCCATTATTGTTATTGTTATTGTATATGTTTAGATTGATCTTTTTGGTAGAAAATTCAACTACTTAGTTGGAAGTAACTATAATACTTTATTAAAAATTCATTTATTTGGTTGATGTTTCATCATTTTAGTTGAATCCTCCTTCTTTTATCCAAATTTTAATTATTTAGCTGAAAATTAAGTTTTCTAGATGAGAATTAATTGTTTTAACTGAGAATTCAACTCGTACATGTTTAGCTCAAAATTTATCTTAAGTAGAAAATGCAAATATCTGGTTTAAAATTCCTGTATTTTATTAAAAACTAGAATTTTGTGGGAGAATATTTAATGTTCTTGGCGACTAATTCATCCTTTTGGTTGAAGATTCTTTTAAAAATTCAAATATGTGGTTGAAAATTCATGTACTTTGTTAAAAATTCATCTTATTGGTTGAAAATTAATCTTTTTGGTTAAAAATTAGATTTTTCTTATTTAGAATTAATGTTCTTAAATGGAAATATATTTCCACTTTTTGTCTAAAATTTATTTATTTTGATAGAAATTGAATCTCCTTGGTTGAAAATCATACTAATTCGTTGAAAATTGACTTTAATTTTATTGAAAATTAATTGTTTTTACTGAAAATTTAACTGTTCTATTACTAGTTCTATTACTAGTTCTATTACTAGTTCTATTATTAGTTGAAATTTCATCTTTTTCGTTAAAAATTAACTACTTTGGTTGAAAATTCATTTGCTGAAAATTCGCTGGTTTTGTGTTTGTCAATTTATTTTACTAACTGAAAAATATCCTACTTTATTTCTTATAGAAAATTTATCTATTTAGTTTGAAATCACGGTCGTATACACAGGTCCGGGGGCTCTCATGGTGGGGGAAGTTCCCTAACGTAAGCCAGAAAGTTTCGCAAACTGACCACTGTATGTAGTGGCGTATGTGTCGAGTAGTGTAGGATTTGAATTTGAAAAGATAAACAAAACACGTTTTCTAACCTCAGAGTGTCAACTGGAATTCAATACCTTATTGTATTGAATCCTTGTAAAAAGCTCAAATTTTACATTTAAATATTTGATTATTCAATAAAAGGGACATGAATTATTATATTAAAACCTTGTACAATGCTCGAATTTTACATTTAAATATGTGATTGTTTATTTCCAGGGGACCTGACTTATTGTTTTGAATCCTTGTGAAATGCTCAAATTTTACATTTAAATATTTGATTATTTATCACTAGGGGCCAGAGTTACTGTATTAAATCCTTGTAAAATTCTCAAATTTCACATTTAAATATTTGATTCTTTAATACTAGGGACCTGAGTTACGGCATTAAATACTGCCTTGATCCTAAAATATTACATATAAGTATGTATTTATATAATAATATATATTTATTTGCCCATTAATAATATTTTTCGTAATATTTTCTACAATTTTCATGATTTACATTTATTATTGACAGTAATATTTTATTAGACGAATATAAAATTTTAAAATAATTACAAACAAATTTGTTCAAGTGTTAACGCAACTCGTTGCACTATAGTAATATTTTCCAAAATCATTTGCATGCAATTTACTTTAAATCATATGATTTTCAGCATCAATATGTGTTTATTATTTTCATTAATTTAAAAATGCAACCACATGATTCAAATTATTGAATATTTCTGGATTAAATTGACTTCTTGAAACTGAAATTTCAAATTAAACCGCCACTTTCTCTACCCTACTATTACGCCACTACCGGAAGTGGCAACTTTGTGAAATAATCGGAAGCTTCAATAAGGGAACTTCCCCCACCACGAGAGTCCCCGGACCTGTGTATACGACCGTGGTTTGAAATGCATTTCTTTGTTTGAAAATTCGTTTGTTTTTTATTTGGAAATTCATTTTACTGACTGGAAATTATCCTGCTTAATTTTTTGTAGAAAATTTATCTTTTTCGTTTGAAATGCAGGTAGTTGGTTGAAATTAAATTTTTTTGTAGTTAAGGATTCATTTTAGTTGAAAATTCACTTTGACTATTACATTTTCTGTGAAAAATTTACCTTTTTTGATAGAAATATACTCTTTTTCGTTAAAATCTGTTTAGAAGAAAATTTAACTATTATATTCTTTGTTAAGAATTTATTTCTTTCATTGAAAAAAATACTGTTTAGTTGAAAATTCGCTTTTTCTGATGAAACAAAATTCGTCTTTTGGATTTAAAAATCTACAGTACCTGGACAAAATTTCATATTGTTGATTGAAAATTCATCATTGTGATTGAAAAATAATTTCTTTGGTTGAAAATTAGTTTTTTTTTTAGTTGAAAATTAATTTTTTTAAACTGAAAATATAACTATTCTATTTTTGGTTGAAAATTAATTAATTTCGCTGAAAACTCATTTTTTTTAAATTTACTTTTCTAACTGCCAATTGAAATATGTATTATATTTTTGGTTTGTAAATTCGTCTGTCTTGGTTTAGTATTCAATTATTTTATTGAGATGTTTTTTAGATGAAAATTCATGAAATTTGTTGAAAATGATTCTTTTTTGGAACAAAATTAACCTTTGGGTTGAAAATTCAACTATTTATTTGGTTAAACATTCATATTTTTCGTTGAAGATTCATCATTCTATTGAAAAATTAATTTCTTTGTTAAAAATTGATCTTAAATTGAAAATTGATCTTTTTAGTTGAAAATGAGATTTTTCTTATTTAGAATTAATTTTTTAAACTAGAAATGTAACTGTTCCATTCTTTGTCAAAAATTTATCTGTTCTGAAATAAATTTACTTTTCTTGGTTCAAAATTATACTATTTCATTGAAATTTACTTCAATTTGATTGAAAATTAATTTTTTTACTGGAAATTAAACTATTCTATTTTTAGTTGAAAATGTATCTATTTTCAGTGAATATTTAACTATCTGTTGAAAATCCGTCTTTTATGTAAAAGACTCATTATTTCAGACTTATTAGTTGAAATTTCATCTTTTGGTTTAAAAATTAATTTCTTTGTTTGAAAATTCGTTTGTTTTTTATTTGGAAATTCATTTTACTGACTGAAAATTATCTTGCTTAATTTTTTGTAGAAAACTTATCTTTTTCGTTTGAAATGCAGGTAGTTGGTTGAAAATTAATTTTTTTGTAGTTAAGGATTCATCATTTTAGTTGAAAATTCACTTTGACTATTACATTTTCTGTGAAAAATTTACCCTTTTTGATAGAAATATAGTCTTTTTCGTTAAAAAATTATCTGTTAAGTAGAAAATTTAACTATTCTATTTTTTGTTGAGAGTCCATTTCTTTCATTGAAAAAAAACTGTTCCGTTGAAAATTCGTTTTTTGTTGTTTGATAGAAAATTTGTCTTTTGGATTGAAAAATCCACTATTTGGACAAACATTTCATATTTTTGTTTTCTGCCATCATTTCTTCTACATCTCTATCTAATTTCCTATTTTGCTCCTATGCTATTCTATAAAATTTTTTGCAGATCAACGTTTTGATCTTCTAATCTACATTTCTCTTTATTCAAATTTCTCACTTCTTTCTGAAACAGTAATAACTCGTTCACAGTTTTTTGTAACTTTTCATTCAGTTGGTAATTCTGTTTTTTTTTTTTTTTTTTGATATTCAATCTCAGAATTAGTGCTCAAATCCTTCAATTGTTTTTCATCTATAAAACACATTTCTATATTAATTAATTCTTTTGTTTCTTTTCCGACAGTTTCTACTCTCCCAATATTTACTATTTTTGCAAGTCCAAATTTACGTGAAGTATCTCGGCCTGAAATGAACGAAGCTCGCATCGTACTATCAGGAACGACAAGCAATGTAATATTATCTTGCGCCTCGTAATACTAACTCTCAGTTTTTCTAAAACAATTAAATTAGAAACATTAATTCCTGCATCATCTGGATCTGAAAAAATGATATTTGTAACATACTGGTCATCTATGTATTTTGTTTTAACAAAACTCACCGAACTACCAGAATCTAACACACAGTCGAATTCAATACTCTTTCCTTCGTTAATATCTACATCAACTTTCTTAAAAAATGTTTTATTTATTGGAGTAGTTTCAGAGACTTAATTGACAACATTATTCTTCTTGAGAAAATTCATGGTGATGTGACCCAGTTCATTGCAGCTGTAACGAGTTGTGTTCTTCGGCTGCGGACATTGATTTGGAGTGTGTCTCAGATTTCGACACTTGTAACATCTAAATTGAGATTTGGATATAGCTTTGATGTCAGCTGATTTTACATAGCTGCTTGATTGAACTTTTGGCAGCTCGAGTTGAAGATTTATTTTAATTAATGCTTCTAATAATTCAGATGATATTTTGAAACACTTCATACGAGCTTGTTTTGTTAACTGAAAATCAGGAATCCCATCAATTGTATAATTCACCACCTCTTCATCATCCACTGGCAATTGATTAGCGAGGATTAATTTTTTGTGATAGTATTCGCAAAATAACTCGTTCAATTTCCACTTTCTTTATTCAAACAGCCTCCGTCGTTCTAACCTGTCAGGACGATAGTCAAACATCTTCTTCATATCTTTGAGCAAGTATTCCATACTCATTTCAATATGCTCTGATTCAGAATGAAACCATCCTAAATCATTGCCTCTCAACTTCGAACCAAGCAACATTTTTGTAAGTTTGTCGTTTAGTTATTAAGTTGCACTAAGGAGTAGTAGCAGTTACTTCTCACACTGAATAGAAGTTGCGATCAGATTCATTAAATTCGCTTTATAATTCACTGATAGCTCTAATGCTTATGTTGCACAGAGAGCTTACTGAATTTGCAGAATCTGCTCTTGAATTGCCTTGAACCTGGTTTTGACGTTGTAGTAGCTTTACTTCTTGTGTGAGGAAATCTTTCTCCTTCCTAATAAGTTGCAATTCGCGTTGCATCAAAGTAGTATTTGTTGAGGAATTCAGCGGCAGTGACAGGAAAATAGAATCTGTATGTAAAGGACTCTGATCTGGAATATTCGTTCTTGTTGTATAAAATAAAGACGCTGCTTCTTCCGTATGCGAATTTATCTCCTCCATTTCCATCCAGGAACCGAAGGGATCAACTTCCTGTAATCGATTAATTAAATCAGTATTATTTCCAACATTCCAAAGATCTTTTTCTCTCAAAATTTTCTCAGCTTCAAAAAAGGAAAATCACTGGAAGTCTTCGACATTTTGTTCAAATAAAAATTAAAATTCAGTGACTGCAGAAAATACCATATATTCCAAAAATTAAGTGACAGAAATGATCGTTGCCCTTTTCTGAAAAAATGATAATTACAAACCACGAATGTTTGAAGACAGTGAAAAATGAATTGTATATATAATAGAGTGGTCCAAAAAAAGCGACTGTTTAAATGTTCATGGGCGCGTGGAAATTCGTATAACCTAAGAAAAATCAGAATATGCCTATTTTTTTGTTTCTTCGTAAAGTCGTTTTTCAGCTTGCTAAAAGCAACTGTTCCTCTTATGGAGTTTAACATGTAAAAATACAACTTTTTTTTCAAGTTCAATTTTTCATAAGAAGTTATGAACCAATTTATTCAATGTTGGAGTTATTTGTTCTCCGAGATTTCAAGATGCATTTTGTCAAGTTTTCACATTTCAGAAATATTATGTAACAATTCTACAACGAGGAGAAATCTACCAAAATTTCAATATTTGCAGAATTTGGTGAGCGCTTTGCACGCTTTGGTGAAGTTAGTCTGAAGTGAAATTTTTACAGAGTATACTTTAAACCCCTCAGAATAAATTTGGAAAAGAACAACTGAAATGGTCAAAGCTTTATATTAAACAAAGGGGTTTCAAAAATGAGTAAAAACTGATAATTTAACTATAGGTTCACCCGTAGGCTATATAGGTGAAGCGTTTATTGCGACTGTCATAAACGGCTAAGTCGAACCTATTCTATTGGAAATTCGAAATACAAATTGTCCCTAAACAGACTGGCAGAACTCGGCAAACCGGATAAAGGCACGAACACGCCATAAAGTCATAAATAACTCATAACTTCTGAAATTAATCTAAAAATTGACACAGAGATGTCCAGTTTTTTCTCAAATTGGTATCCTATGCTACTTTTTGTTAAATAATTATATAATTTTGATACATTCCTTTCAATGTTTAATAAATTTCTATTTGTTTAAACAATTTTGATTTGCTTAAGCAGTTTTTCCCGATAACTTTGAAAACATTAAATTAAATAAAATACATATAATTATTTTTCGGACTGTATAGTGTATAGGAAGAATATATTAATCATTTTTCAATTGTTAAAACAAATACAATTTGTTTAAACAATTACTTTTCCAAAAATATTTTTTAAATCGTATTTTTTGAATTGAACATAATATTGAATGATTTCGAGAGTAATAAATTCTGCTAAAAACTTTATGTTATTGTTTTTACAATAAGTTATTGTTTTTTTTTCAAGTTGAGTATGGATGGTTTACATCTTCATTGGCGCATTATCAAATAAATCGTCAAAGTCATAATAAAATTTGAATTATAAAAGTGTATTTATCATTGCTTTCTTCATATTTCTTTATAATTAGACTGCATTTGAAATGGATTTAGATTATGTTTTATTATAGTATTTTAAAGTCTTATGAATATCAATCTGACATACTACTCCTCGAAATATTTCAACATTATGTTTAATTCAGAAAATACGATTTAAAAAATATTTTTGGAAAAATAATTGTTTAAACAAAACATATTTGTTTGAACAATTAAATAATGGATAATATATTCTTTCTACACACTATACAGTCAGAAAAATAATTATATGTATTTTATTTTTTCAAAGTTCTCGAGAAAAAAACTGCTTAAGGAAATTAAAATTGTTTAAACAAATAGAAATTGATTAAACATTAAAAGTGATAAAATAAGTGCAGAATTTTTGATCATAACAATTATTATTCCAAATTAACTTTACAAAGCATTATATTTTCTACTTTTGTAATATCTTTTTCGACTATAAGTGCGAAGGAGACACACTTATACAAATTAATATTGCTGCTTCTCTTCGACCAACAGCAGTTTTTCAGAGTTAGGGTGTTTAGGGGTTGGGTCATGTAGTCGGACTAAGCTGCTGACAATGGCACTTGAAGTTTTCAGTAATAAACTTTTAAGGCGTAGGCCTCTAGGTAGACAAACACATTAAGGACTCTTACCACACTGAAACGGAGTGAGAAGAAGCCTCCAGTTGCCAAGCAGGTGAATCCTTCGAGTGGACTCACAGTTTCATCACTTTTACATTACATTAACAAAATTTTTTAAAACATTTTAGCAAGCTGAAAAATGACTCTACAACGAAATAAAAAAATAGGCATATTCTGATTTTTCCTAGGCTATACGAATTTCCACGCGCCCATGAACATTTAAACAGTCGCTTTTTTGGACCACTCTAATATATAATGAACCTTTGTGATTTTTTTTAAGTAACTCAAAGCACACAACAGTTCTGCGTATTTTGATGACAGGAACTATCTTAAAGCACCCAGCAATAACACATTGAACTCACTCAGCAGATCAATGACAGAGCACTCAGGGTAGTCCAAAAATGCATGGGAAAATTTTGTTATCGAATTGGTATGTATTTTGCCCGAAAATGTGTTCAAAACCACAAAAAAAAACACATTTTTGTTCCAAAAAAATTATATTTAGAGGTGGCGCAATCCCCATGCAGTATTTCCCATAAGAAAAAAAGGCGTTTTTGTAAATTTTATTTAGAATCTTCAATATTAGCTGACCATAAGTCTGTTTTATAGGGTACCAACTATAAAGGGTTTTCCGCGGCCTAACTACGGATCGCCTCTTATTGCTAAATTCCGAAATACGTATTCAAATTCACATATCAATTTCTATAACTCATTCCTTAAGACTCTTACCGTACTTATTCACCAAAAGCGAGAGAAAGGGGTGGGTAGTTTAAAATAAATTTAGAAGCAACAGGCCAAGATTTCAATTAAAGATATAATAAAAAAAACATCGTATTTATTTCGATAAAGAACACAACGTGTTGTACACGTACGACCCGACATTTACTTTTCTCCAGAATCGCGAATTCCCACAATCTTACCATTTTATAGTGTCGAAACCCCATTAACACGGAAAATCACATCTTCGAAATCGGTCTACCCCGGTCTACAGCTATTATCAACTAATTTTAGCCTTCGGAGTACAGGTGGCCAATTCAAATTACATGTACAAAATAGCATATACATAGTTACACCGCTTGGGTGACACTCCGATGAGAGAGATTATTTAGAGAGAGATTTCACTCTCTCGTTGTTGGGTCAGGGCCCCATGCCCGCTTGCTACTCTGCTTGGTCGGTGGTCTCGGTCGTCCATACGGTGGTGGCCTCTGGTTTGAGCAGGAGAAGGTTCCCGTATTCAAATATACATGGTTTCGTAGAGTCCCCCTTTCGATGACATGTTTGGCTCCGGGAGAAAGTATGAAAATAATAGGAGAACAGAAGAGTAAATAAATGATAAGGTATAAGCCCGCGAGTGTTTCCTGGTGGTGTTTCGGTGGTGACCCTTGTTCTAACGTCTGAGACGTGCTGATAAGGAAGTTTTCAGTTTCCTCGACAAATGTAGTTCTTTAGGTGACGGGTGATATTTACCACGTCACACAACTAAACCCCATAAGTGAAAAACTGAGTTTTGTGGGTGTTTGACGCTAATTATGATTTTTTGTGGGTTCTTGAATGCAGATTGATTTTATTACATGAAATACTACTTTGTACTCATAATAAGATATTTACATACATTGTTTGAGCAATGAATTATTGTTTATAACCATTTTCTCTTAGATAAGTACTAAAAAGTGGCGGTTTTTTCTGAACTTTCAAACTTTTTGTCCACTTTTCATTTAGTGAGGTAATATTTAATACAAGTTAACAAATATGCTTATTTGAACAATGTATTATTGTTTATAACTATCTTTTCTTAGATAAGTGCCAGAAATTTTCGTGTCTTTCTGAAATTTTCAACTTTGCTTTACCTTTATAGTTATGAACAAATAATAAATAAACATTAGAGAGAATCATATTTTAAACAACCTCTTTCTTTTTTGAGAATATAATTTTATGAAATGAAACAGATATTTGTAAAGTTGATATCTGGCGTTAATACCCTTTTTACAAGAGATGAAAGTCAGTAATAATATTTACGGGTAAAAGAGTACCGGAAGCAAATTCCTGACTGCAGTACAAGTCTACATGGTCCCGTGAGATGTTATAATCAACTCATTAATCGTTTGAGGTCTTCTTAATTTTTATACATGTATATTATCATCGACGAGACGTGTTTTCTCCAGGGAAGGAGAGAAGGGCTAATACTAAAATACATGCAATTCAAAATTTTTGTTTTGTGCTTTGCAATAAATTTCTTTTTGTAACTCAAAACGAAACGTTTACAAGTCATTTAAAGACCTATTCATTGCACTTACTTCTAATTATTCCATTCTTTGTTTTCGTCTCTTGTGTAAGATAGCTTTATTGTTCAAATTAATTTTTTTGCACATAGGGAAAAGAGCAAAAATAATTCACTTGAAAAAATACAATACTACTTGAACATTAGTCTTGTTGATGTTCACTTATTATTTGTTTAGAACTACAAAGTCAGAGCAAAACTAGAGATTTTAGAAAAAGGCAACTTTCTAGCAATAATCTAAGAGAAGATAGTTATAAACAATAATAAATTGTTTAGACAATTATGTTTGTTCACTTGCATTATTTATCACATTACTAAGTAAAAAGTGGGTAAAAAGTTAAAAATGTCAGAAGAAACTGCAACTATCTAACATTAATGAAGAAGAATATAGTTATAAATAATAATAATTTGTTTAAATAATTATTTTTTCTAAAGTGAATTGATTAGTCACTCACTCCAAGTGAAAAGTAGACAAATAGTTGAAAATTTCGGGAGAAAACGCAACTTTCTAGCATTATTCATATTGAATATTATTAAAAATAATGATAGATTGTTTAAGCAATTTGTTTTTCAAATATAATTAATTATTCACCTCACTCCAATCAGAAATTTGACAAAAAGTCGACATTTTTTGAAAAAACTGCATTTTTCTAACATTATTCTAAGAGAATATTATTAAAAATGATAATAAATTGTTCAAACAATTATGTTTGTTAACATTAATTGACTTTTACCTCACTCTAATTGAAAATTGGACAAAAAAGGGAACATTTTTGAACAAACCGCGACTTTCTAACTCTACTCTGAGGGAAAATTGCTAATAACAATGATAAATTGTTTAAAAAATGTATATCAAAATCTAATTATCAGTATAAAGTAGTATTTCATGTATGAGAAATAAATCGCATAAAAAACGCAAAAAAATTATAATTAGCGCCAAAAACTTGCAAGACGCATTTTTTAACTTTTGTGGTTTTCTTGTGACCTTATAAAACATGCTTATGGGGGTGATATTTGAAAAATGATATTTTATTCATATTCTATGGCTAATTGTGACGAGAAATGTTGAGTTTCAACTCGATTCAATCGTGCCACCTCTGCGACGCCTTTTCTGCCCGTTGCCTGTTATTACTTTGCATATAAAAACTCGTGAAATGTCATAACTTTATCGTTATTTTATTTATTTACGGATAAAAGTGTTATGGAAATGGGGGGCATCGATGTACCAGGGGTGTTAGTTGAAGTTTGCCGGTTGTTTCAATAAAGAAAACACTTAATTCTCAAGGGAATCTCAAAAAAATTTTATTCTAAGTATTGACGATTGGATTCTACACATTTTGCCCATCTTTCAGGTAAATCATGGATACCATTCCAAAAAAACTTTTTCTTTTTCGAGGCATACCATTCGACGAGACATTTTTCGACTTCTTCAAAATTGGCGAAGCGCTGCTCTGCGAGTGAGTGTGCCATCCATGCGAAAAGGTGATAGTCTGATGGGGCGAGGTCTGGAGAGTACCCGGTAAGAAGAGAAGAATTCAAAAAAATTAATACTTTCATATTTAAACGAAAGAGTGAGTATTTTTTAATTTTTTTGAATGTGCTAATTTTCCATCGGGAAAACTGCTCAACGAAAGAATAGATTTATCTCTGAAACCAATTCTTTTATATTCCCTTAACGAATGCCACTTGTGTTGTATTCCATATAGGCGAACATATCTTCCATTTTTTTAATTCCTCTTAATGCGAGCAGTAGGCACATCTCTCATGGTTATTTTTAATTCCATACTTACATGCTGTATTTTGGATTAATTCAATTCTTTCTAATCCGTCCACAAAATGCGTGCACTTATATGATTTCTATTCCTCCGTGTGCAACATAACTTTGGAAATTTCAATTTTTTTGTCATGGTCATTTTTAATTCCATACTTATATGCTTTATTTTTGATTATTTTAATTCCTTCTAATTGCAAGTTGGCTACTAAACATCTCCTCTCCCCTCCTAACCCTAAAAACGGTTTCAGATGTTTATAGCAGTCAAGTTGCAAAAATTTAACCTAAATCAAAAATCCAAAGTCAAACCAAAAAAATAGTAAGCAGAAAATTTCAAAAATTTTGATTTCGCCCATACTGGATAGATCGTTTTCTTAGCTCCGTATTCATTTATCCATGCAAATTCGCACAGCAGTAGTGCGTACTACTGCTGTGCGAATTATATCTTCGAATTGATCTCGGTCGGACTGATATGTAACTTACGTATTGTTTATATAATGTTATTTATTATATCATTTGAACATGATAATCTTTTATATTTTTAAAGTTAATAAAATAGGTTTCTGTTAAATAGATTAATAAAAAAAGGTTCATATAATTTACCCAAATTTTTTTTGACTTGTAATTTATAAATGTAATACGATATTTATTTATTAAAAAAATGAATTTATTTCAATTTACAGTTTCGCCTTAAAAGTGATATTATTTTATTCCTTTCTATTCTTTCTTTTACATTTCTCCACTTTTTAATTCCTCCCAATACGCTTCCATTAAATTTTTCTGAGTCGATTAAAAGGAATAGGTTTTGCTTTTTTTTGCTACTCGTTGGTGGAACTTTCGATGGAAGAAAATTCACGTATTAATGGGAATTCAGATTCTGAATTTTTTTGAATCCCTCTCTTCTTACCGGGTACGGCGGGTGCCATAATATTTTCCAATTCAATGCTTTTAATGTGTTCTTCACCACTTTAGCGGTAAAAATGGTTTTTCGATTTTCTATTCGTCTATCGTTCAGTTGGTGTGGTACCCATTTTCCATACTTTTGGAGTTTCCCCATGGCTTTTAAACGTTGGAAAATTGCTCCTCGGGTCACATTTAGTGTTTGTGCCAATTGTTGTTGCGATTGGGTTGGGTCTTCATCCAATAACGCCTGCAATTCCTCGTCTTCGAACTTTTTCGCTGCACCAGGATGTTCATTGTCTGTTAAATCGAATTCTCCACTTTTAAATTGACGAAACCATGTCTCACATATTCTAATCACTGGAGCATGTTCACCATAAGTTTCTACCAGCAATCGATGAGCTTCAATTGCTTTTTTCTTTTGATGAAATAAGAAAAGCAACGAATGCCGCAAATGCGATTTACTTGGAACGAAACTCGACATATTCACAGATGTAAACAACTGTGATGCTATTATTTTGACAGAATGTAATTGTGTATTTTTGAAGGTTATTGTCCATAGAAAAATATGACATAGATGCCATCATAGAAATGTATACATATCTCTAGCGACATCTATGAGTAAAACCGGCAAACTTCAACTAATACCGAACTAGCACCGAACTGTCGATTAGGGTACGACTCGAAAAGGAAGTTTTAGCTCCGGATAGAACGGTTATAGCGGTAAGTATTACGATTTGTTTACACCGATGTCCTTCAACCTAAAATAATCGAATGGCTCTGACGGTTTCATGACTACATTGATTTTTAAATTTTGATGTATTCTTCTTGTTGCCAAACCTTTAGATTATTATGATAGTGTGTAAAATTAAAGCTTTAATAGTTTTTTTTATTTTAAAAATAATATTGTAAGACCCTTACTATCTTCAAGAAAAATGTAAAAGTAACATTAATGGCAATTTTGAGTTATCGCTGATTTTCGACATTTAGGTACAATTACATTAATTTATTAATGAATTCAAGTATTTAAGTAAAATTTAATTGTAAAATAATGATTTTCTTGCAGTCAGAATAGTACAAGAAACCTAAATTTAAAAAAGAACAATTTTGCGAAAAAGGAAGTCAAGAAATTTTGTAAAACGTAGTTTTCTCAATTGTATATAATAAATTATTAAGTTCTGTCTGAATCATAATTGCTATACTTTTATCGTAGTATATTTGTAAATAATTGAAAAATAATTTTTTAAAATGAATTAGCCTGGCATTTATTACTCCTACATACCCTCCTTTTGTCTTTACTCCATATTTAATTTGTATCTCCATCTTTTAATTCAATTTTTAAACAAATAAATGATGAAATCTACAGTACAGTTAATAGCTTTAATACTGATAATCTTTTCAGCCGTTTCACGATCAATACAATATACTGAATATTAAAAATTATGATTTTCATCATTTCTTGTATATTTTAATTATAATGTAATAATACATTAGGATCATTGAAGTCATTAAAAATAGAAAAACTATTCTTCATATTATCATTTCAGAACTTTCAGTTCATTTGTTCTAAACATTGAAGACGTGATCTTTATATTTTACCATTTTACTCTACTTGAAAATTAAAAACCGACATTTCCAGTGTATGTAGGTCTATTTTTTAATCCTCGATATTTTTTAAATTCTAGAAATAGTTAATCCTTGTTTAATTCAAGCTTAAAGTTTTTGAATTATCCACAGATGTCAAAAATATTACAAAAACGGTGAAAAATAATAAATTTATCAAGATTCTGATCAGCTCTCATTCAAGTGTAGGGCGTCGCGCTAGTGGCGCCAGTGTTTCATTTTCTGCCGTCCTTCACAAAAGTGACACAGCGCATTTGTATGGCAGGTGGCTTGCGTAACCTCTATATATAAGTTTTGTCAAGAACAATAAAAAATGGATTTATTTTTGTGTGGATTCGAACAAATTTCCGGGCGATATCCATGAAAATTCAAGAAAAAAATTGTTTGGACAACCCTACAGAGTATGCAGCAATTTACTCCTGTTTTAGAGAAGGCGTTTTGAAAACAGGCTCAAATACACTCCTCAAAAAAGTTTTTGCATTTCTTTAGCACACAGCTTTCTTCGGTTCATGTACGTTGACAGAAAAATTTTCATTTTTCATTTTAACAATCAATTTAAATTACCGGTGACCAATACTCAAGCTCATATCCCACTTCTGATACTGTAGTAATGGAATTTCTTGATAGTTTCAAGTACATAACACGTTTATTTTAGATGAATGAAAATTTTATTCAACTTGGAAGTGTTGATGGTGCTACATTTATGCATATTTACAGTTAAATCTGACTTTGCAGATGGTAAAACAAAACAGTAAATATATCTATGGAATCTACCTGAATAATTGCCACCACAAGGTGTATTAGGTCCTAGTTTCAAAATGCCTTTCGAAAGACGACTTATGACCTCGTTACTTGAAATATTTACAGATGAAATGAGAGAAATTGCTGCGCGAGTTAAATTTAGAGAACCATACGAGGCTCCTTTATTAAATACTTTCTTAAAATAATAAAATCTGCCCTATATGTATTTGCATCGAACGGATCATACTCCTTTTTTTCGCAAAAAGACCACCAGATTCTTAACACGCTGTCAGCACGTAAACAACGTGAGCTTGTCTGATAACGGGTGGTGTCGGGACCAACAAGTAGATAAAAGTAAGGTTGAAGATGGTTAAAAAATAATGACCTTATCAAGTAATATTGATTCAAAAACAGGAAACCACGGCTGTGCTGTCCATAATGTTACAACAAAAACGCCCATAGCTTGATCCTGTTTAATTTTCTTCAGGCATTATAATATTTGAGAGAAGAGTGGGAATCGAGGTTGGAATGCACAGAAGTCCACGGATTTCCATGGAATAGTGAACGCGCCCATCACCGTAGCTTCTGCATCTATCTTTCATAAATAGAAATTTGTTGATTTTGTGTTTCTACTAGTAGCAAACAGATCTATTTGAGGGGGGAGCTTGGTCCAGCCGTTGTTTTTTTTTCAATGCAGTTTTTTCAAAGATAAAATTTATTTTCGTTCACGAAACTTTTGTTACATGTAAAGGTACATTTGCACAAGAAAAAAAAGCTATTAAAATTTGATTGAAATATCTATATATACAGATATAGCGACCGCAAGGGGAGGGTCCGATCAAATCTGAAACATGAAATTCAAAAAAATTGCATTATAGTATGAATGTAGAATGCGCATGAACCACAGTTTGCAGAAAAATTGTTGATTGCAAAAATAGCGGGCATGAAATGAAAATTGACGAAAAAAAGCAGCCTTAATTTTGCAATAACTTTGTCCTATAATAATAATAATTTTTCATAAGTCGAGGTTCTTCGGCGTATAAATTTAATTTTCTTTAATTTGAACTGCGATTCCTGGAGTATATAGTAAGCCTTCAGACTCCTAGAAGTACTGCTGCTTTTGAAGTTTCTGCACTTTTCGTGCAGATCGACTCTCTTTTGTGTTGATATATTCATTAAAATTTAATTCGCAATCAAGTAAGAAATAATACAACGAGATAATAAAGATTACCTGACAGTTGGGTAAAATGAGATGTCGATTACCTACCAGTTAGGTAAAATGAGTCGAACTGTTAGTAACAGTTTCAATTATAGAAAACAAAGTCTACCTCTCTAATATGTGAATTCTACATCCCAGTCATGTAAAATTTCATGCGCCACCAAAAAAAAATATTCTTGCTACAAACAGATTCTGTGGAAGGTCATCCACTACTAACAAACACATGGTTTGATACTTTCACGATGATTCATTATAATAAATTTAAATTTAGAATTTAAAATTTAAAGATTTTTCGGGTTTCAATCGTGTGCGAAACTATGAATGTTGCCGACGTTTCGTGATCATTGCAGTTCACTTCTTCAGGGCTGACCTGAAACTTCTTCAGGTTATGTTGTTCTCATATATGTATTTTCTATGATGCCTGTGATTGGCCAGAGCGCCCCATGGTGGGGACTGGTTGATCTTGATTGGCCAATCAAGTCTTTTTTTTTTTTTTAAACCGGGAGGACGGAAAGCCAAATCGGATTGGTATTATATCCATTGTCC